>CABFVZ010002440.1:0-19421 GCA_902151445.1 Timema monikensis | reverse complement strand
GTATAAAAGAATAGTTTCTGAGATGTTGGCAAATATATTAATACAATTTTGTGAACTTAGTTGTAAAGAGATACTACTTAAGTCTTAAAACGCAATAATTCTCTAATGCCATAGAGTAAGAAATAAGTAAGTTTCTCAAAAAGTGTATGTTATTTTCTTTAAACCTCTAAGGGAAAATGTTTGTAAAGCAATTATTTATCTGTATCATTTTAGTCTCAATAGTCTATATCTACCTATTTTAGTGGTCAAAATGTATAAATGAGGAATTTAATAGCAATGCAATAACCATAAGATGTGCAACCCCTAATAAAATGTCGAAAATTTTAACCGGAAGTTGATATTTTAATAAGAAGGGGTGAGCCTTGGGGACCCAATATCAATAATTTTACTTTCTCTCTACCTTACAGCAAGTATTGTGATCGACAAAAAAAAAAAATCGAAATCGAGATTTTGATGAATGTCGACGTTTCATGATCCTCAGAATTCGAAAAAGCGGGTTTCGCAATGCTGTCTGTCTGTCGATCTGTCTCTCAGTCTGTACCTCCGGCTAAAGCCTAAACTATTTTAGCGATCAGGCTAAAATTTTGTATCTAGGATTTTCATAGAGTTACCCCGAGGAGTTTTTGGAATTGGATATCTAACCCTAAAATTAAGGGTAGTTTACTTAAGAGCAATAATATTTTTTTTTTAAATCTCAAAATTTGCCGTAACGATTTTGATTAAATTTCATTGCAAAACATCTATAAATATTCCAAACCAAATGGCTACTCTCAATTTTTCTTCAACATTACTTGTGTTATGGTCTGAGGCGTTAATTCTAATTTTTAATTTTATCTCCGTAAGTCTTTGAAATATGGAATTACTTATCATTGCATACATATAGATCTATTTATAGTTAACATCTTTTACTTGAAATATATTTTAATAAAACCAATATTTTTCAAGATATACAATTAAATATATATATATAGGGAAGGTCAGGCTAATATGAGCAGGTGTGATATATGAGCATACCCGTCTGAAACTCTCCCGTTGGCAAGTATGTGCTGCCACCTTACTGAAGAACGTTCAACTGCATCATAGCCAACATAGACCGAAGTGCATGGCGATAATAAAAGAATCACAGTGTCCTGTAATTATCAGTTTATGAAAAGGTACGTTTAAAATTAAGTTACTAAAATCTTTCCCATAGTTTGTATAAGTAACAGGAACTATATTTGTCTTTGGTTTGGTCGTTATTTAAGCTCAAATGTAACATAAAACCTACTCGTTGCATACCTTGAAAAAAAATTAAAGTTAACATCTCACCACAACGAACAAGATGGCTGAAAAGGTGGCAAGGCCCCAGTTGTTTATATGAGCAGGGGTGCTCATAATACCCTGATTTTTATAAATTGTGAATTTTTACACTTTTCGTGGTGTCTACAGCAACATCGCGCTTAAGATAGTCAAAATAATAATAATAATAATAATTGCGTAAAATAGTAAATAATAATAATTAAAATTAAAATAACGTAAAATAGTTAATAATGTTAATAAATAATAATCACAATTTTACGTTCTTTGCTTGGATGGCTCTGTCAAAACCTAGATGTGGTGGGTGGGATGAGCTGAGCATGTCAACTGCTGTTCGGCAAGTTCTACAGGGAGGTGAAAGTGAAAAGAATGCAGCACGCCAATGTGGAGTACCAAGTCAAACGCTTCGAAGACACCTTGCTGTTGTGCGGATGGGCGGAAAGGTAGCTAAATGCCTCGGAAGAAAATCATTTCTCAACAAGGCTGGAAAAGGAACTTGTTGAAGTACTATTAGATATGGAAAAGAGGCTTTTTGGAGTGAATATTTCCAGTTTGAGATCATATGTGTTCCAGTACTGCGAAATTAATGGAATCGAACATCCATTCAATGTAGAGAAAAAAACAGCTGGGAGAGACTGGGTTAACGGGTTCCTGAAACGAAATGCAGAACTATCCATACGTAAACCGGAGGCAACTTCTATCCACCGTGCAGTAGGATTCAATGAAGGCAAAGTAAATATATTTTTGACACCTTAAAGAATGTTCTGTTTGATGAAAATAATATTAGAAAAATACCCCCTGATCAAATTTTCAACGCAGACGAGAGCGGCTACACTGCGGTCCACAAACCTGGTAAAGTATTGGCTCAGAAAGGTAGAAAAGCAGTTGGAGCCATCACAAGTGGAGAGAAAGGTAAACTTGTTACAGTTTTATGCTGTGTAAGTGCGAGTGGACAGTACATACCACCATTATTCGTCTTCCCAAGGGTGCGAATGAGACCAGACTTTCTAGACAAAGCGCCACCAGATAGTATTGGATTTGCGTCACCTTCTGGCTGGATTTCAGAAGAATCATTTGCTGTATGGTTTGAACATTTCTTATAAAAGGTATGCCCAAAATATCGTTCTGCACCAACATTATTAATCGTAGATGGTCACACCTCACACACCAGAAATTTGTCGGTGATACTGAAGGCACGGGAGAATAATGTAAGACTTCTCTCCCTTCCTTCGCACTGCACGCATAGGCTCCAGCCCCTTGATGTAGCCGTTTTCAAGAGCATTAATAGCTTTTACGACCAAGCCGTCTCTACTTGGCTGTCTCAGCATCCTGGTAGAATTGTGACGGGAAAAGAAATTCCTGAACTATTTGTCATTGCTTACGGAAAAGGTGCTACGATTCGGAATGCGCAGTCGGGTTTCAAGAAGACGGGCATACATCCCTTCAATCCACATGCATTTTCAGAAGAGGATTTCATTGCCACAGAGCTCACAGCTAATCCAGAATGTAACAATAACACAACTCTTCACACAGATATCTCCTTTGGAAATTATCTAGCGTCACCATCCCTGGAAGATTCCAATGAAATGGACAGCCACCTTGTCTCACCACCAAAACCAGGGCCATCTACAGAAACAGGATCATTTTCACTAAAATCAGGAACACCTGCACAGAAAGGATCATATTCACCTACATCAGGAACATCTACACAGGCAGGATCAACTTCACAATGCTCTCCAAAATTCCAAGACCTGATTCCAATTCCAGCCAAAGGTACAAGGAAGCCTTCTAACAGAAGAGTGGCTCATTCTATTATACTCACAGATAGTCCTCACAAAAATAGCGCCTAGAATGCCAAGAAACATGTGTTATCACTATAAAAAAAAGAGCAAAAAAGTCTTCAAATTCATCATCTGCTAAGAAGTCAAGAGATGTAGAAGATTCAGAGTGTATTTTCTGTGGGGATCTTTTTTCCACAACAGGTGGTGATTGGGTACAGTGCCAAACATGCAAAAAATGGTCTCACGTCGATTGAAGTGGTGTTGGTAAACGACAGAAGCGTTACATTTGCGACTTTTGTTCAGACTAGCAAAATAGGCCAATCAAGACGAAGATTGAATATCAGTAGGTATTGGTTTGTGCTTGTAGGATACTAAGAGAGTAATTATTATTTGTTATATCTTTACCACTATTTCCATGTGTGTATATGGCATATTGAGTTCTGTCTGATATTTAAAGTAGCGTTGTATGTGTAGGCCTATATCAAATTATAACACGATGCTCATCTTTTGCTCATATTTTCCTCCCATGCTTTTAATATGAGCACTTGTAGATTCTTTTTTATTTTTTTTCTGAACTAAAGTTGGCAAAATATCATTCATATTTATTGTATTTTGTAGACCTAAACGAATGATGAATTGAATAAAATAATATTATTTTTGGATAGCCTTACTGTTTCTTAAGAAATAACAGATTTTCTTAAGATGCTCATAATTGCCCGACTTCCCCTATAACTTTTCTAAAACTTTTAAGGTAAAGTATTACGACTATAAAAAAATCTAACCCGAGATGTTGATGGATATCAACGTTTCATGACCACTCAAACCCTAAAAAGTTGTTTTTGCAATGCCGTTTGTCTGTGTGTCTGTCTAACCCTAAAATCAAGAGCAGTTTACTAAAGTGTGAAAAGAGAAAAATCCCATTTTCTCAAATTCATCTATAGCGATTTTGATTAAAATTCGTATCTAGGTGTTGATTAAAATTATAAACAAAATGGCTTTTTTCATTTTGTCATTAACATGAATTTAGGGTACTTTACAGAAGCAAAACTATATACATCTACGTAAATAATTGAGATAATGAATAACTTATTATTGTAAAATTTTAGTACTATTAAAAATAAAAACTGTTGTTTGAAATAGTTTTTTATAAAACTAATAGTTTCTGAGATATTGGCAAATCTATTAATACAATTTTATGAGCTTTGGTTGTGAAGAGTTACTATTTAATTTTAAACGCAATAATTCTCTAATGCCAGAGAGTAAACAGCAAATAAATACGTCTTTGCAAAAGTTGGTGTTGTTTTTCTTTAACCTCTTAGGTAAAATTTTTTTACAGCACAGGGGCGAATCCAAGATTTTCATGAGGAGGGGAGGGGCGTGGGTGCTCCCATCAAAATCGGGTCGGGAGGGAAGGAGGACACCTCAAGCAATGTTGGAATAAAAATACTTCAACATTTCTTTAAGTAATCAAAGCAATGATCTCTCTCTCTCATTTTAGACTCAATAGTCAATAATTACCTATTTTATTGGTCAAAATTTATAAAAGCGAAATGAATAGCAATGCGATAACCGTAAGATGTGCACCCCTTAATAAAATTCCGAAAATATTAACCGAAAGTCAAAATTTGAATACGAAGTGTTGGAACCTAGGGCTCCATTTTTCGATATTTGATATTTGTCCAAATATGCAATTGAAAAAGTTAATTATTTAAAAATAAAATTTAAAACCGTGAGTCAAAAGTTGTTTAAAGTATGCATAGAGCAATTGGTTCTCGGGTTCACCAGTGTATATTATATTACGAATTTTGAGTAAATATCTCCAAATTCAAACAATAGAGCGAGAAAGTCCGTGTGGAGTTCCGTACCATTTATTTACTTTCTCGCTATCTTACAGGTAGATAAAGTATTGTGATCGTCAAGAAAATCGAACCCGAGATTTTTATGAATGTGGACGTTTCATGACACCCCGAATCCAAAAAAGTGGTTTTTGAATTTCAGTATTTCTGTCTGTTTGTCTGTACCTCGGACTAGAGCCTAAACTATTTTACCGATTGGGCTAAAACTTTGTATCTATGGTTTTCATAGGGTTGCTCCGAGGGAATTTTTGAAACTGGATATCTAACCGTAAAATTAGGATAGTTTACTTAAGGGCAAATAGAGAAAAATACTATTTTCTCAAAATCAGCTCTAACGATTTTGATTAAATTTCATTTAAAAATATTTATAAATATTCCCTACAAAATGGCTTCCCTCAATATTTCAGCAAAATAAATAAAGTGAATTTAAGGGTTCTGGTCAGATGCTTAGTTCTCATTTTTTACCATATCTCCGTAGATCTTTGAGATATAAAATTACTTATAATTTCAAATAGGCTATTTATAATACAATGCTTTTATTTGAAACAATTTTTTTTTAAACCAATAACTTTCAAGCTACACGCAAATATATATACATATATATTTTAACTTTTCGAACACTAAAGGTAGAGTATTGCGACCGTAAAAAAATCTAACCCTAAATAATGATGGATGTCGACGTCTCATGATCCCTAAAAAGTGTTTTTTGCAATGCTGTTTAACCCTAAAATTAAGAGTAGTTTAATAAAAAGCGGAAAGAGAAAAATTCTACTTTCTCAAAATCGGCTCTAACGATTTTGATTAAATTTCGTGTATAGGGGTTGATTAAGATTATAAATAAATTGGCTATTTTCATTTTCCTATGAAAATGATTTTAGGGTGCTTTACAGAATCGGAAATTTCCGTATTTCCGCAACTATTTGAGATACTAAATAACTTATCTTTGTAGTATTATTAAAAATAAAATACTTTTGTTCTAAATATATCAATAGTTTCTTCGTTATTGCAAATATATTAATATAATTTTTGTGAGCTTTAGTTGTACAGAGATATTAATTTAGTTTTAACGCAATGATTCGCTAATTCCATAAAATAATTTGTTTTCCCTGACTTGCGGCTTTGGGGGTAACTGGTTTATGTTTCGACGATGGAGACGTTGTGTTCAGACACGTGTGGGTAAGAGTAGGAAAAAGGTGGCGAGAGTGTCTCGGCAACGTTAGTTGTGGTGGAACAGAAGGATGTCCCGGCAAAGTGAGTCGCATTGGAACAAAATGGTGTCCCGGCAACGTGAGTCACGGTGGAACAGAAAAATATCCCGGGAACGTTAGTCGTGGCGGAACAGAATGGTGTCCCAGCCGGCAACGTTAGCTGTGGTGGAACAAAAGGATGTACCGGCAACGTGAGTCGCGGTGTAATAGAAGGATGTGCCAGCAATGTTAGTCGTGGTGGAACAGAATGGTGTCCCGGCAACGTTAGTCGCGGTGGAACAGAAGGATGTCCCAGCAACGTGAGTCGCCGTGGAACAGAATGGTGTCCTGGCAACGTGAGTCGCGGTGGAACAGAAGGATGTCCCGGCAACGTGAGTCGCGGTGGAACTCTTGGAGTCTCGCCGTCCACTTCAACGATCTAAACCTCCTCAACAAGTGGCCGGGGTACCACCGTCTTAAATACTCTCCACTGCTGACTGGACTTGTCCATTGGTATATCTCAGTCGCAGTCTCATATTAACATGCTCCGATGCACCCTGAAGGGGAGCATGATAGCAAATTACAGCAGGTACCAACAAGTTGGTCAAACCGTGTGGTTTCGGGCTCTAAAATAAACGGATTGTCGCAATTCACGAAGTTTCTGAAACAAAGAAAAAAATAATATTAATATTGGTGGGGGAAAACGAATAAGGTTTTTTTTTTTTAGTATTTTTAGAGGAGACACTACTGTAGGGAGCTGGGTGAGAGCCTTCCAAACCACTGTTTGTCACATCTCGCTTATCCGATCAGGGCTTTGGGACGTCGACAGCACCCTCCAGGGTCAATGACGTAATTCCCAAGCCTCTGGATAAGAGGATTGGTGGCACTGGGAAGTTTGTCGTAGAAGGACTGCACCAGCTTCCGGAAATGGTCCTTGATGGTAGGTATCTCCAGGTGATAATGCAGAGTCTCATTCCGGACATACCAAGGTGTGCTCACGATGATCCTCAGACCCACGCTCTGGAACGCCTGCATCCTCCTCATATACGTGTCCACCAGGTGGCCCCAAGTGGGATACGCATATTCAAGGATTAGCCTGAGCAACTGCTTGTACAGTGTCAGACCGTTCCTTGTGGACAGGGTGCTACGCATGTTAATCAGTGGGCCTAGAATTCCCATCCTATGCCTTGTTAAGTTTCTCGTTACAGTATCGTCTCCAGGTCAGTTTGGTGTCCAGCGTAAGTTCCAGGTACTTTATACTGTCCGCCCATCTGATCTGTTCTCCAAACAGCCGGAGTGAAGCCGGCCAGTAAATCTTTCATTTCCAACTGAAGAGCACTTCTGTGCTCTTCTCCACGTTAATACTTGTCCTCCAGGTGGTCAACCACCCCTCCAACTGTGTCAGGTGCGTCTGGAGTCACTTATCCACCAGCTGCCCTCACCACAACTTCGCTACTAGAGCCGTGTCGTCCGCATACAGTGCCAACTTGGTGTCTGGGAATTTAGGAATGTCATTCACATACAGACTGAAGATCACCGGGCCCACGAGGTAAACCTGTGGCACTCCAACCCAGATGCTTCTGATTTGGGAAGTTGCGCTCCCAAAGGTAGTGGAGAAGGTGCGGTGGGATCGATAAGATTGAACAACCTTAACTAGGTAGAAGGGTAGGTTCAGGGAAAGGCCTTTTCCACGTTGAGAAAGAGAGCACCAGTCAGCCTGTTGATGTTGAAGTTCCTCGTGACCTGCTGCACGAGCCGGACGAGATAATGAGACGTAGCGTAGCGTGTCCCACCCGAAAGCCGAACCGCTCGTCCACTAAGATGCCCGCCTCGTGAACATGTCGAGCCAGTCTCGTCAGTATAATTATCTCGAACAACTTTCCCAAACAGTCGAGTAAGCTGACCGGTTGATAAGACGAAGCAAGGGACAGGTCCTTACGAGGTTTGTGAAAGCAGAAAACATTGGCGTGCTTCCAGAGCTTGGGGATGTGACTCAGCAGCAAGACGGCGTTGAATAACTCCACTAGGAAGTTAATCACCTTCAAGGGCAGCTTTATGGGGACCGCGTTAATGATACCGTTGCGTCCGGGGGCATTCTTTAGTCTTAGATCGGCTAACGCCCGTGATATTTCTGTCACCTCTATGGGTTGAGGTTCCTCCAAAGGTCTGTACGAGACTGCGCCGAAGACCTGACCCACGTGCGCAATGTGCACCGGATCTGACGGGTAGTCAGTCGGTACAAATTGTGCCTCGAAGTGCTCAACGAGAGCATCGGCCTTCTCCTGGTCGAAGTTGGCCACCCTGTTATGGCCTACATTAGGTAGCCTTGGTGTGGGGATCCACATCATGTTACTCGTCATACGCCATAGGGACCTGTCCTGCACACACAGGCTCTCAATCTTGTCCTTCCAGACACTGCTCCGGTATACTTGGACCATCTAGCGAACCGCATGGACTTTGCGGCTTTAGTTGGCCTTGTCTACCAGGTTCATCGAGATTTGCCAAGTTTTACTCAGCCGATTTTTCTCCTGGGTGTGCCTGAGGATAGAATCGGGCAAGGAGATCTGTGGCGCCCTCTTAGGACGGTGCCTCGGCGTCGAAGCTTCGAGCGACACTTTGATGATGGAAGTTATGAACTACGCACCACGATTGA
This sequence comes from Timema monikensis, assembly GCA_902151445.1. Lineage (NCBI taxonomy): Eukaryota > Metazoa > Arthropoda > Insecta > Phasmatodea > Timematidae > Timema > Timema monikensis. The sequence goes on along the minus strand of CABFVZ010002440.1, from coordinate 10,648 downwards.
TTTCTGCTGATGTTCGAAAGTTAGGGTTGGGTCCCAACCTCTCTCTCAACACATTTGTGAACCTGTCCCAGTCAGTGCACTTAAGGTCGGGTTTTTCTGGGGTCTATGAAGGACACTGGTAGTCCCAGGCTCACAAGAACGGGGTTGTGATCCGAGTCTAGCTTAGCTAGAGACTTCAGCACTAACCGCCCTCTGATCCCTCTATAGACAACGAAGTCTAGGACGTCCGCGGAACCAAGGGGATTGTGAGGGAAGTTAGTAGGGGTGGGAGGGCTGAAAGCCACCAAGCCATTTATATCTGTGACGTCGTGGAGCAATCCTCCAAGCGTGCACATAATCCTAGAGCCCTATGAAGGGTGCTTATCGTTAAAATCTCCATCGATTAAAACAGGCGTGGTACCTTGAATCAGCACCTCCATGTTAGCCCTCGTAGCCCGGTAGAACCGGTGGTAGGGAGGGATGTAGATGGAAATGAGACCTACTGGGCCGGGCGAGGTCACCAGTTGGATAGCCGATGCTTCCATGTGTTGGAGGGGAGGAAGTGAGATGATGTGATGGTCGAGGCCCCTCCGAACCAGGGCTGCCATCCCGCCCCTTCCCACACCTCCCGCTCGGTCACTCCGATGGCAGATAAACTCAGCTAACGAAATTCTCATTGCGGAGCGCAAGTGGGTTTCCCCCAACAGCATACCATCGACACGATGCTTTGCCAGGAAACTTTCAAGCTCAACCTTCTTCCCCGCGACTCCGTTGGCGTTTCAGAGTGCAACCGTGAGCTCCTTCAGCAGTGGTTGTCCTCTATTCTGGTGTACTGCCATGAGAGACCAGGTAGAGGATGATGTGCTCCAAGACAAGGTGGCCACGGTTACTCCTTTGAGATTCCTGGACCTTCCTCAAGAGACTCGATGAAAAGTCTCATGGATCTAGCCCCGGAATGCCATTGAGAAGTTCAATGCAATTTTTGAGCTTTGTGGTATCATCCTCAGGGGTAGGTGTGGGGAGCGGGTTGGGTATGGGGGGAGGCAAGGATTACAAGGGTAGGAGTTGAGAGTGATAGAAAGGGGTTTGAAGGGTGCAAAGGGATGGAGATAGAGGTGTGGGGTGCCGGAGATGGAGTAATGAGGGTTGGGATTGGTAGAGGAGCGGTCTTGGACGGGTCTTTGACCGAAAGGGAAAAATCGGATGCCACCGGTTCTGATAAGGTGGCTTTGGCAGTTGCCTCAAACTGAGGTAGATGTGTTGGTCTCCCTGACAGCATACTAGAGAAAGAATGCACCAGTGGCTTTGGTGTTGGAGCTGGAGTTACGGTCACCTTCCGTACCACAACGTACCCCAAGGGATTCTGGCCTTCGCTTAGGCCATTCGTCCTCCCTTCTTGACCTTTGGACGCCCACAAATGCCCTGCCACCCACAAGGACTTGTACGTGGGAAAGCCCCACCATGCAGAAGAGTGGGCTCCTGAGCAGTGCAGACACTTCGGGAGAGATCGTCTCTCCTCCAGGCACCCGCCCCCCTCGTGATCACAACCACAGAACCCACACCTAGGGTTAGCACGGAAATCCCTCCACACATGCCCAAACCGGAAATAGTTCTTGCACCTAACCGGGCCGCCTGGGGACTTGTACTTATCCACCTTGATGCGGAGCCCGCACAGGACTGATATAAAATACAGCCTTGCGGTATGCTCCCCGGGAGTCAAAGAGATAACTAAGTTTAGCAATCGCTGCCTTTCTCCGGTCTTCTGATCTCATTTTCACTGAGAGAGCATCGGGTTGACGGATTTAATGGGGAAACCCGTCTCCATCAGCTCTCGTCACTGACGGCTTAGAGAACATGAAGTGTGGAGCGTTCCAGGCAGTCTAGAGGGTGGTTGGCGGGGTCTGTGCAAGTGCGGAGGAAAGATTCAAGGGCCGACTGAACAGTGAGGTACAACACAGTAGATAAGTAAGTCTCTCAAAAAGTTGATTTTTTTTAACTCTTAGGGGAAATGTTTGTACAGCAATGATTTATCTCTATCATTTCAGAATAAATAGTCAATATTTACCTTTTTTTATTGCTATACAGTTTTAAATGAGGAATTTAATAAATATGACATAGCCATAAGATGTGCAATCCCTAATAAAATATCCAAATTTGTAACCGGAAATCGAAGTTTTAATACGAAGTATTGACCCTTGTGGACCCAATATCTATCTTTTTTGTTGGTCTAAATATATTAGTAAGGACTTTAATTCTTTAAAAAGAAAATCATAAAATTTAATTCCGGGATTCAACAATGTTTAACATGAGTACAACACAATTTTTTCTTGGGTTGGCTAGTGTATATTAGTTCATTTCACATAAATTACGAGTTTGGATTAAATATCTCCATTTTTAACCAATGGCGAGAGAAAGTCCATGCAGAGCTCCCTACAATTTATTTAATTGTGTTGTAGTTTAAGACGACCAATATAACAACTGTTACTAGTCACTTGTCATGCCAACATCAGTGACTCGATGCTTGTCAATATTTGTAGCTATGTGAAACAGGGCCCCCCAAATAGTTGTCGTAAGAGATCTGTCTAGTAGGATACAGTAGTATTTAACTGACGCAGGAAATAATGGTTTGTTTTGTAAGAGGGGATGGCAGTTGCCGGGAATAGTATAATTCTAGTGCTAAGTGAATATTATGTCTTTAATAGCAATTTTAAATAATACAGTAAGTATAATTTTTAATGGATTTTTAATTTTTTTATTAATTATATAATAATAAGCAAAACTCACTCATTGACTCATTCATCAGCGCATTTCCCCAACTCCTGGGCCATAAAACATAAAATTTTGCTTAGAAGGAAGGTAGTGAGATTCGCCAATATAACCAGAAAAATCTAAAATTGGGAAATTTCAATAAGGAGCTCAAGGGAATGGGGGGAGGGGGGGAGGACCTATACATTAAAAACACAGTTTAAGATGAGTTGTAAGATTAAAATTTGGCAGAGAGGAAAAGTGACAACTCCAGATAAACCAATCAAACTTAATATTTTTAATTTCTAAAATTAAATTGGAAAATAGGGGCTGGGAGGTTGAAATTTAAAAAACTAACAGTAAAAAACTACTTCCCAGTATGGTAGAAAAGTTTAACTTGTGTCAAGTGCTTAAACGAACTTGAGAAAACCAAAATTTATAACGTTGTGCTATCGGAAGAGACCATCAGTGAACCGAATGTTATTGTGCTTGAGTTTGTTGGAAGAGTAAGATTGCCCAGTAATACTGTGGAGACATTATCAATATACGTTCTAGCGCCTCTCAGCGTGTCCTGAACTATTTTGGAGGTGACTCCTACTCATTTTCTAGATGGTAGAAGAGATTATATTCTTTCCTGATGTCTTTAATCAGGTAAAAGAGTAATTATATGTTTTGATTGCTATCACAATTATATAATTCATGTTGCACTCTAATCTTAATTACTTGTATTGGTCACAAGACCTAAATAATATTGCTGCTTGTAAAAAAAAATCACCATGTTGTTGTTGTTGTTGTTGTTGTTGTGGTTGCACGCTTTGAATGTTTTTAATTAATTAATTGCTGATTGTCAATAAAAGAATATTAAGAAAATGTTGTTATTATTTTAAAAAAATCCCTATATAATGCTGTCTGGAAATCCTTGGATTTTCTAAGATAGGGAAAAGCTAGCAATATTCACGTGGCAACTTTGCCGGAATGAGACTGGTAAACTGATAAATGTAATGCTTACACGTGTGAGTTAATATAACGTTAGCAAAAAAAAATTTGCTTGATTGTATAGTATAAATATATATATTTATATATTAATGAGTAGAAAGTATAAAGCAATATATTATTGCAAACAGTTTCACTGTTTATATAGCGTTTATAAATTAACTAATTTTGGTTTAAGGTAAGGAGGCAAGTTCACAACCCACACACGTACACAAATACATTTAAATTATTATGATAAGCCATACTTATATTCACTTGTATTCATTTCTTAATCACTTTCATTCTGCACCATCTAGCGAATAAAATTAGTAATTATGACTTTTTCAATATCTTGTGGTAGCACAGACATATCCATATTTAATTAATGGCATTATTACTATTCATACAATAATTTAAATACGCTAATGGGGTAGAAATAATGAAAGTATTTATGAGGGATATGTGTACCAGCATTTGTGTGGAGGGAGAGTTGGAAATATCCTTAGTTTAATAGGGCAGTGCTTGAACTCCAACTTCGTCATTCAACCATACCAGCCAGACGAGCTCTGCTAAGTTACTAGTACAGTTTACAAGACCTAAATGATATTGGTATTGTCATTTTAAAAAACTTTGTTGTTTCTGTTGTATACTATAAATGTGTTAATAAAATTTATTAATCACTGGCTGTCTGTCAATAAAATAACTAGTAAGAAACTGTGGTTATTATTATTATTATTATTATTATTATTATTATTTTAAAATCCCTAGAATATATTATTTGGAAATCCAGGGAGCATCAAAGCCAGGCAGGAGGTGGCCATATACATGTGTCAACATTGCCAGAATGAAATACTAAATAGCTCAGAGTAGTAAACTTTAAGCTTTATTGATTACACATGTGTAGTTAATATAGTTTTAGCAAAAAAAAAAATATTTGGGTTGTAGGATATAAGTATAAAGGAGGAACAAGTATACTATTAATATTAACATTTCCACCAGTTTCACTGCTTAAATATTGGTTTATAATTTTAAATAATATGGGTTTAAGGTAATTATATTTATAGGATAGGTTGAGGGGGGATATTTAGGTATAGACGTTAAAACGTAAACATAACAGTTTAAGAATATTTATTTACAATTATAATATACACAATTTAAAGGTGTTTTTTATCGTGTGTGTGTTAATTCAACATCACTCTGCGAGAACTTACATTTATTCATCAGTTATATTGAATACAATCATCAGGATACTGAATTTATTTTAAATGCCATAGGGAACAATCAGGGAGGCTATATTTTAATGAAATAATGTATAACTTTTAATATGTTCCTAAGTTAAATACCTAGGGAAAAATCATAGCTGCTATATATTTTGATGAAATAATTTATAGCTTTAACATAAGTTCATAAGTTAGATATCTAAGAAAAATCACAGCATCTATGTAACTTTTACATAAATTCATAATTTGTAACGCTTTAAATATCTATAGAAGTGTGTTTATTAATTCCCTTAATACAATTAAAAAATAAATTAACCAATTTTATATTTCCGTCAAACTTTAATATATTTTTATAAAATTAGATAACTGTCTCAAATTAAGGTTTTATGATGCCGCAGGGACTATAAATTTGTTTATTTAATAAATTCACTAACAAAATAATAGAAAATTAAATGAACAAATTCTATATTTCCTACAAACCGTTTAAGTAATTAAATATGTATTTACTATCACACAAAAGAATATTTTGTCATTATAGACCACCCAAAGATTTTCTCCCTCTAATATACTACCCTTTCACCGCATGTTTTTCTTATTTAATTTTGACATTAATAATTTGATACGGTACCAATTAACTTTTCAACTATGTGTAAATCTGTTATAGCAATTCATCAAGTTGTTAACACTTTCAATGTATACTCTTATCTATGTTTTGGTTTACATGTTTGCAAATAAAACTTTATTCATCTGCGTCGGGCTTATTTAGAGATTTTTTCTATTAGGCTTTACGATCTCCCTCCGTGCAAATGTGAGTACATCTCCACTAATTATGGCTTGAGACTGTTATAATATTTTGGTGTAACTTTAAATGATCATATTTTATATTATCTACATTGTCACAGAGTAAAAAAAACTAGGGTAATATCTCCTCCAGCACCATCATGTCAGAGGAAGGGGGTATAGGGGGGAGCACAGGTGTATACGTCCATCACGTCCATCACGTCCATCACGTCCATCACGTCCTCATCGTCTGTATCGTCGATGGAGATGAGCATATGCAGCGTCGGCGGCTTAGGAAATCACGGACGTCGCAATCCTCTACTTCATCAAAGGGACGCTTCTTGGAAAAGGCAAAGGCACTGTCACTGCATGTGATGGAGGGTGACGACGTGCATGTCTCCAAGCAGGTAGAGGGTGGGGTCAATCTTTCCCAAACCTCTACTTCTGTAGCATCCACCAACTCATCAATGTAATCCTGACAAAGACAGTCCTCGGGCATGTGGATGACCTCTGACTTGGTGATTTCGTTCTTCAGCAAACATTTATTGTTCCTTTTCTTCAGAGATTGAGTGAATGGGAAGGTGTTCTCCTTGTTGGTATCATTCAGTACAGATGCCTCAGAGCTCCTGGAGTTGGTCCCAGAGAGAGGGCTCAGGACACCACCATCTTCACAAGGAATATCTCTGGAGAAACTATACGGTGTATAGCACCAGGGGTAGAATGGACCTGTTGTTTCTGTAACTTCTCTTCTCCGGCCTCTTTCTGCAGCCGTTTCATCGTGTTTTTGATCAGCACCGATCTCCTCAAGGAACTCTCAGGGTTCTTTATTTTCTTCAGTTTGTTTTTAGAAATCTTTATCACTTTGCGTCGTTCCTCTTTGAGATGGTATTTGGTGCTGATCATGGTGGGCCTAGCCTTAGCGATGATCCCATTTCCTCTGCACAAATTAGAGCCGTAGTTGTGAGTGGTGTCAAAAATGTCATCATCGCTGTTGCCATTGTCTCGCACTATACCATTACTAAGCAGAGCAGAAGTGGTTGCCTTAAGATCAAGCGTAAATTCATTACTGCTACGTGCACCTGCAACACATTCAGCTCCATCACACCTTGGCTGTTGTGGGTCAATAAGCATGAACCGACGACATATAAATAGTTTTACATAATTGCGAATAATAAGTTATTGTTACGGTTATTTATATAGTAATATTTATCAAAACGATATACAAGAAAGTAGTGGGTGAAATGACAGTTCCAGCGCACTTTCTCCCATAAGGTTTAACATTGATCCTCACCGCACCCCGTGTAAGTGATCCTCACCGCACCTCGTGAAGTGATCTTCACCACACCCCATGTAAAGAGAATTACTTTCTCCTGGATGTCCGATGTTAGTACCTCCTGGTGGTGAGTCTTGGGAACACAGTCACTCAGATTTTTGACGTTTGATTGTGTGGGGCCGGTGGTGTTGGGTGTTGTTGTGTAGTTGGTCAAATAGAGCGACCATGGTGACTAGATAACTTTGCTATGTAGTTTATTCCTTTGGGTCATGGAACGATGGAGCATGAGGAATAAATGTGAGATAAATCTTGTTGGTGTGTAGATACATTTAATTTACAATATCCGTCCCACTCTCGGGTATATATTTCTTATCATGTCTGAAATTGTGTTTTTGGTAGCTTATATCAGGCTTTCTCAGTCCCACGCCCCAGTGTAAGGAGGATCACTTTCTTCCTGTAGACGCTTGACGAGGTGGGTCAACCTGTGGGTTCCTTTTCCCAAGTGTTGATTACGTCCTCCCCTACCACCACCACCCTACCCCTTGTAGGTAGTAGCTAGATGGCCCTGTCATCCCCGCATTTCTATTGGCTGAGACAGGTCACGTGACCCCTCCTCCTGTTCTGTGATTGGTTGTTGTTTTTCCCCCTCCTGGCTCTCTGATTGGCTTCTTCCTTCCCCCACTCCCTGACCTACTTTCCCCCCTCATTTCCCCTCCCCTACCAATCCCGGACATGTTGGTTCTTGATTATTAATTATTAATGATTGTTAATTAATTATCGTTAATTGATTATTGTTACTTAATTAATTGGTAGGATAGAGGCGTTGGAGTTTTTATTGGTGGGATAGAGGTGGTTTTATTCATCTATTAGGGCGCTGTAGTTTATTTAATGAAGCATAAAGCCACCCGCGGCTCGCGCTCCATGGTAGGATTGAGGTGTTGGAGTTTTAGGGCACTGTATTTTGGGGGAGCATGAGGCCTCGGCACGAACCTCGCACTATGGTTGTCGGCGGTAAAATGAACATTGGTTCTTTCGGCACAAGGCTCTGTCCGGCACGAACCTCTCCTGACGAGCGTTCGTGGTAGAGTGTGATAAATGTTTCTCCTACCTTTCACTTCCCCCCAACCCTGGCGCCAGGTTGGCAGGTCAACAAGTCAGGACAAGAATAGATCGTGTGGGTTTTCCCAATGACGTAATCATCGCGTGTTATGTCGCAACACTGGTGCCAGGTTGGCGGGTCGTCAAGACATGTTGAGACAAGAATAGACCGTGACCTCAGCAACCTGGGTTTTTCCTATGACGTAATCATTGCGTGTTATGTCGCAGCTCTAGCTGACACATGCACAATCAGGGGCCATGGAATCCGCAGTTAGGGGCCGTTATCCCCGGCCCAAAAGTCTACTAAAATTGTTTGTTTGGTATCGTCTTTCACAATGCACGGATGTGTGTATCCGTCATGGACCGGACAACCTAGTTTTTTCCTATGACGTAATCATTGCGTGTTATGTCGCAACTCTAGCTGACATATGCACAATCAGGGGCAACGGAATCCGGGTGTAGACGTTAAAACGCAAAACATAAGTTTTATAATATTTATTCCCACAACACTTAAAAAAAGAAATTTAATATCTGCAAAAATATTTAACTCTTACAAAAAAATCACAAGTAATACACTTATGAGGATCTTGAAATTATGTTGTTACGTTTTAAATATGAAACTATATATGCTGGCATAATATATATATATATATAAAATTTACGCTAAACAAATTTTCCGCTTCGCAAAAAAATATTTTAATATAATATATTTAACATATACAAAAACCCACCTCAGTGGCTTAGTTGGTTAACGCGCTTGGTGTATTGAGCTCGGCTGCTGAGGACTGGGGAGATCAAGGTTCTAATCTCGGTCGGGTGAACTGAGCGTGGTTTTCCACTCGATGATCATGGTTTCTTCTTCAACAAGTTTATGAAGAAAGTTATCCACATCATTTTCATCGCTATAGACGACAGGAGGTTTCACACATTTACCTTCGGAATCGACTATTACATATGCAAATCCTGATGGTGTATGCTTCGCAATTTTTGTAGTTGATGAGTGATCATGGTGTGCAGATTGCGCTTATAAGCTATATGAGCTTGTATTTATAGGATAGGAGGGAGGCGTGGGTGTAGCCGTTAAAACACAGACATAACAGTTTTACAATATTTATTTAAATCGTGAAAAAAATATACACACAGTGTAAAGTATACTGTGAATATTTACAATATATATATTGATCGAAGTTAAATAAGGTTTGCTGTAAAAAATCAGAGATTATTAAAAATCTACCTGTTTATTTTATATTTATATAAATTAAACTGAGTTTATAGTCGCATCACTTGGTTTTAAATGTAACTAAAGGAATAACCCAAATGCTTTACAGGTATTTAATTTGAGGAAGTAAAACCTCTTTGGTAGCAAATTAATTCGCTTTCTTAATTTTCTACAGATATATATATATATATATATATACACTGTAATTTTTTTTAAATATATATATATATATATACAATATAATTTAGTGTGTGTATATATATATATATACACTATAATTTAGTTTATATTTACATATGTATGTATATATATACACATATATATAATATATACACTATAATTTAGTTTATATATATACATATATATACTTATATATACATATATATACTTATATATATAATATAATATATACACTATAATTTAGTTGATATATACATATATAGATATATATATGTATATAATCTAAACTATAGTGTATATATATACTAAATTATAGTGTGTATATACATACACTAAATTATAGTATATATATATATATAAACAAAATTATGGTGTATATATATTTGTAGAAAATTAGGAAAGAGAACGAATTTGCTACCAAAGAGGTTCTACTTCCTCAAATTAAATACCTACATGTATATACACAGTATAATTTAGTTTATATATATATACTATAATTTAGTTTAGTAAACTTAATTCAATATCTTGTCCATAACATAAAGCATACAATCTAAAATATTCTAAACACAAGAGATAAAAGGTTTAAATTTGAAATATCTAAATCATTGTTTTTTTTTGATTATGAATGGACATTTAATTTTAATGATTTTTAACTCAATTATTCTCTAAAATCTTTAATAAAAAACATTAAAATATATTAAATAAACTATTATCAGTTTTGATAAAAATATATTGAGCATTTTACAAAGAGTTAGATTGGATGTTTGCACAAAGATAAAAAACAATTTCCCAATAATTTAACAAGTGTTTGATTAATTTAACTAAATGTACCATTGATACGATAATTTAAAACAAGTTTGAACGTTTATAGAAAAAATTTAATATGAATAGTAATTCATGTATAGTTTTACTAAGAAATTTAATAAAATATCAACACAATTTTACCATCTAGGGTTTTAATTTAAAAAACAGTTTAAAGTCAAATAAAAATAGTCTATTTGTCATTAAAATATTTTACTTGTGAAATGTTTTGAAAATATTAAGTTTCCGAAACAAATTTCTAATGCGAACGCTAAATCTTCCCGTACATGACTTAGTTTCTATTTTACTAATGTTTTCAGTAGAGGAAAAAGCACTCATTTCTCCAAACCACCACTCCAAGTAGTCATTTTTTGAAATCAG
>CABFVZ010002439.1:106082-118752 GCA_902151445.1 Timema monikensis | reverse complement strand
AAGTGTGAATGTACTCACCTCGAAGGAGAGGAGCTTGTCAAAGTGTGGGTGTACTCACCTCGAAGGAGAGGAGCTCGTCAAAGTGTGGAGACACAGTCTTCTTCTTCACCTTTGTCCGCCTGATCTCCTGCCTGCTGTTGGAGTAGCACATGGTCACGATGGCAAACGGGTCGCAGCTTCCATTCTTGATGGTGAGGTCGCTGCACTCCAGCAGCCTATCACACACATCACACGTCACTAGACTGGCAGACTCTTGTTCAATGCCTGCTCAGACCTAAAACGTCTTCAGAGAGACACTAAAACAGGCAAGTCCACTCAAAGAGCGTTCCTGGACGCAAATAGCTCCTGGAGAGACATGATTCAGTTCTTTTTTAACAAGGGAGAGTTTTCTTGTAATCAAACCAAAGATACTGAGGACTTGGATTTGATCTCTCTTCAGTGAGAGAGACATGGTTATTTTAAATTATTAAATGAGTGTTTGTTCAAACCAGGAGCTTTAAAGTCGGCAGTATCGTGGTAACAAGGTCCCGCAGTGTACCCCACTCACCTGACTGTCATACGGTTGTTGTGATGGTCTAGTTCATTATTCCCTTTCAGGACCGGTTCAAACTTCACCTCTATGTGCGCTTTGCCCTGCCACAAAACAAACAAAACACAGTGTTAGAACAAGAGTGGGGGAAGCTAACGAGCACGATCGACCCCGCCCTTGGTTCATTGGACTCACCTGCACCTCACTGTCGGCGTCCACAGCCCTGATGGGGAACCAGTGCTCCTTGTTGTGGTACAAGTGCAGATCCTCCCTCTTGATTGCCACCTTCCCCAGTACCTTGTCCTGCTTCAGATGACGGTCACGGTCGTACAGGTATAGGGACAAGTAGCGGAACTTCCGGGGGACTTCGAATTGAAACTCCTCGCCGAAGAATGGGCTGTTCGGACAGTGCCAAATAGTCAGGGAGGAATAAGTATGGTGTTTATTAACAACACACATGTGAACGCATGCAAGCACACAAACACACACAAACACACACAGTCTTTCAAGAGGGAAGCTCAATATTCTGGTGAGTTTTAGTAATGGTAATGTTTATATGGACATGTGCCCTATTCCAAACAGTTTTTGAGATGAAGCTATTTGAATGTTATAAATTTACTACACATCTTTGATTCTGAATTGTAGAGTGTTTTCCAGAATTCTACGAATATGAAACCGTCGGTTGTATTTATCGAGAGCAGCATCGGCCCTCTACCATCATTGAAACCATAAACAAACAGCAGCTCTGCATATTCAACATTGGTGAAGATTTGTAGAGTTTTTATCAACAATGTCAGTGCTATCAACAGTCACAACAGCCAAATAATGATACCTCATACCGATACACATTCTTCAGACAGGGGAGAATTACGGCAAGAGGGAGGGACAATATTCCGGGCCAAATTCAAAATACTCAATGCAGCTTGTCTGAAAATTATCTTAAATACTAAATATTTAAAAATGAAGTGGCCCAATGGCTAGATAATTTATAGTAATTTATTAAAAATGGAGTAATCCATTGTTTGTGTGTATTGTATCCCCTCTTCTCTTTGTGTTTGATAAAGGCAACAATGCTGCTATATTACTCTAGTTGTGTTTTAATGTGTGTGACTACTTCTACTATAGAAGACAGAAGCTTTGGATTCTTCCTACATTTTTCCTCTTTCCCCAGATGGGATTTCTCCATTAAATGTATTCTTAGTAGTTTATATTCCCTTTTTCTTTATTTTTATCAATTTCCATTATTATAAACCTGAATACTAAATGAAATATCTACTAGTACATACAGTCAATATGAGCACCAGGCAGTAATCCACATGCGCTCACACCCGGCGGTGTAGGTTGTTAGTTACCTGAGTGTGCGCTCTACGGTGGTCGTCCTGAATATCTCCTCCTGGTCCAAGGACAGGGCGCAGTACACGTCTCTTTGCTCCACTGAGCCGTGGCTGCGACACTGAAGGTTCTTGGCCTCTCCTGACAACAGAGCATCCAGCGAGGTAATACTCCACTTGTATGAGGCAGGATTCAAACTCGGGAATGAACCTCAAGATGACCAGCGGTAGGGGCTTTTGTTGCCCCACCCCGTATACAGATTAACTTTATTTTGGACCTACTGATGACAGGGGAGATCGAGATTCAAATTATGATCGGATCTACTGGGTGTATTTTTTCCTAAATGTTTCCCGCTCTCTTCACCCCTAACTACCCCATATACATGCAAACAACCTGAACAGGTAGCGAGACGCCGTGATAATACAAACATTCTGACATTATGTGGTATATTTTTTGTCACAGACTCTCACTGTATTCATGTTATACACAAATGTGCTAATTATTCTAACGTGTTAAAGATGAGGAAAGTGGAATATAAATGAAGTGTACCTGCATTTGTGTGGAGGGGAGGGTAGGAAACAAAATTCAGGTAAAAACACCCCCAGCCTTCTGTACACCAGACCAGGAATCAAACCCTGAGCTCATCATCGACAATCCAGTCTATTGTGAACGTGATGCCTTAGACCAGGCGTGACAAACTTATCTGACCGTAGAGCAGCCCCCCCCCCCCCCCCNCCCCCCCCCAGGGGCTGCGTTTAAACTTGTTTTAAATAGATCGATATTGTCATTTTCTTAGGCGAAATGAATTCCGACTCTTTACGACAAAAAGTAAAGAGTAGGCCGCTATAATGAACCAGAAGATAGGCCTAGGCTACTTCCAATCATTTTTTATCAGAAGTTTTGAAATGTTTTATTTGCAGCTCATTAGTCTTACTACCCATTCGGGAGTTATACACCTATATACTAAATACAGTAGGCACATAAACATGTTAGGGAATGTTTAATTTAGGAGTGCACACAAATTTGTGTGGAGGGAGAGTGAAAAAACATTTAGTAAAAAACACCCTCAGCGCACCCGACTAGGATTGAACCTCGATCCCTGTCTCTTCGGCAAACTAATCTAACACGAAAATAGCACGTTAGATCACGCGGGTTTGTTGACATGTGTCCAGAAGAAGTATTTACATTTTGGTTCCTTTTCGTGTGAGAAAACGACCGTTTTCAGAAGTAAGTGCTGCCAACCATTGCACATATCTGGTGCAGCAATTCTACAACCTTTGTGAATTGATCCCTGTCAAAGAAATGCTAATGATTTGGTACATCAACCTCATATGCCACATTTCCTCAAATATAATACTAACAATTTTTTTGGATATAAAAAGAAAAATTGAGGCACAATGTATTATGGTTTATCAAAATGTCTGCAGGCCACACAAAACCAGCGGTTGCGAACCACCTGGCAGGTGATCCTGAGTCATAAATTATAAACCATGAAATAGATTGTTTATGATGTGTGATATTTATAAATTTGTCCATATTAAAACTGCAGATTAATTAATTTTGACATTCTATCATTCCTAACTTAAATGTTTACTCTTCATATCTTTAAAGGGTTTACTAATTGGAAAGTTATTTCAGTTGTATGTTTAGCAAACATTCTCTCTAAATACTATATAGCAGTTTTAATTATTTAGCAATTAGCATGACCCAATTAAATTCTACTTGTTGAAATGAGACACCTGCAATGTTAACCAACCCTCAGTGGGGAGCCCACCCCCTCCTAGAGTACTATTAGTCAACCAACATGCCCCCACTCCCCCCCTACTTTATGAATGAACGTCCTAAATTGTGACGTCAACCATGTGGGTGGAGCGTGCGACCTTCTTAGCCTAAATGACACAACCGTTGTGTTACTTTGTCTCTCAACAAAACACAACTCTCACGTTATAAATCTAATCTCGGAGGCGGCCGAGGTAATAATGGGCAGCACGTTTCTGATATCCACGATAGTTGCAGATCGGGGGAAAATGGTTCGTCAAAGAGAGGAATTACAACAATTCACAGGTCAAATAACATAACGTGATCCTTTAATCAACTAGAGTATATGTGTACAGTACCACCTGTTCACACAAAATATCTAGGATGTTGACAAACATTTGAGAGGAACACAAAAGTTTGATAACAATGAGTTTTATTTTCCCCCCTCTCCCCAAATACGTCGATATAAAAACACAGGGATGCATCTCTGTGTTCCCCACCGACGAGTATCGACAGATGATACTCACATCAATAGCTTTTATACGTGCCACTTACCTATTTTGATCTTTATTCGTTCTTCGATCCTGACTTTCCGTTTGAGGTCCGCCATGTTGCCACCATCATCCCTCGCCTTGTGACAAACGAAGAACGTGGAGAAATGAGCACAGTTGAATGGAGGATAGAAATCGGGTGGAGGGGGGGGGACGACGGGAGGGGATCACTTCCTGAATGGCGCAACTTCCTCTGATCGTACCACAGTTCTGTCGCGTCAGCGCATCGGGACCACACCTTCCCCACAGAATGTGTGATAAGAAGAATGTTATTGAAAGGATGCAATTGTTGAAGAGTATCAACCTTGGGTGAGGGGAGGGTCACACATTCATTTACTCGCCCTCTTCTTCTCTAAGATCAGATGAATGAACGATAATTCTTACCTCATCCTCTGGATAGTAACGCACTTTTTAAATTTTGAACATAATATTATTGCATTTCTTATCTGCAGCTGTATTCCAGGTATTCGAACTGGTTCCTTGTGCGCAAGTCACAGTCTGTCCATTATGTATGAATGAATGTGTTTCGACGCATGCGCAGTCATCTGTTTACTATTCAAGAGTGATTATTTATAAACAAGGTCGGGATTATGATGAAGGGGCTGTGTGCTCTTCAACGATAAACAGAAATTAAAACGCCGCTGTATGACGACGGGCAGAACCTTACTCGTTCATTTGTATAGGCTCGGAAGTGGGAACTAACCAAAGGATAAATCTTAAGGGGTTTTATTCGCCAAGACGAAAGGGAGGTCCAGGGGTTCTTCCCCGGCAAATGTTTTAACAATTGAGCCCTTGACTCTATTTGGAATGGATCTCATATGGATTTTTATTTAAAATTATATTTATCTAAATACTATTTGAAGTAGTCCTGTTCCAGATTTTTAAAAAAAATTGGAACCCCTTGAAGTTCCTCAGAGCAGTTTTCGGTTGATTTTTTTTTTAAATTGGATGCCCCTAGAAATTATTTAGAGTAGGCCTCTCTAGGCGAATTTTTGAAAATTAAGTGCCACTAGTCTAAGGGGTCGGTCTCGAAATAGACCGGACTGCCGATAATGGAAAGTCTGGGCTCGAATCCCGGTCGGGTAATACGAGGGTAGTTTTACCTAAATGGTTTTCCACTCTCCCTCCACGCATATTCGGATACACTTCCCGTAAATTCGACCTTCATTATATCTAGCACACCAACGTAATTAGTGCATATGCATATAACCCGAACGGGCAGTAAGACAAGATGCAAGAAAAAAAATGTTTCGAATAGATGGAACTAATTGAGTCGTATTTCGAATGTTGATAGATTAACAGCAGTTCTTGGAACAACTATTAGTGACGTCAGAGAAACTATCGATAGTTTCTCCCTGACGGGAATTTACATAAATAATCCTTAATGGGCTACAGCAGGGGTGGTAAACTCATGGCACGCGAACACAGGGTGATACGATGACACGGAGGAAATAAACATTAAATAAACCTTTTACCAATATAGTCGACCTCATTGGTCTTGGGATAAAGTGCTCGACTCAGGATGTTCGTGGGTTCAAACCCAGCCGGGGTGGAGCGATTTTTCCGGAGCGATAAAAATACGTAGCACAACTTCCTTCGGAAGAGAAATAAAGCCGGCTGGTCCCTGTTGATTGTGGCAGGTAAAATAACCCGGGAAGGTAAGTGAAAACACCCTTCCTGCTAAAAGTGGTGGGTTCTTTCACTCTCGCTCTTAATATAACCAGCCGGTTCAGAAACAGCATATATATGAGTGTCTGGCCACATTAATCGTAGCCCAGTAGTGGAGATTCGGCCAGTCCTGATGAGATGAGGTGAGGATGATAGTGAGTATGAAGGTGTGGAGCTAGTGGAAACTCTTAACCTAACGTAAGACTAACTAACCAGAACTCGGTGACCGTTAGGGTCATTTCGGAAAAACACTCTCTTCCAAAAGGTCAAATTCCTGAAACTTTGTTTCGGGAAGGAAGCCCACACCTCCGGCAGATGGTTCAATCCCCCCCCCTCCTCACTTGGGCGGCCTTGTTAATCAGCACGGAAGCACATCGCTGGTTTGAGGGGTTGTTGCAGCTGGGACCATGCGGTCCAGGAGTTCGACACAAAGTGCGTCTTGTGTGCTGCTGAAGACAAGTTATGAACCGAATATAAATATCTTGGTTTGTAAAATACAACATGTTTCAAACTAATGTGGAAAAGATTGTCTAAGTTTTTGATTTTAATTATGTATACAAACATAAACACGCCGTTCCCTCACAGGCTAGGCAAAGAAACTGTGATCATAGCTTACAAAAATCATATTCCGTATTTAATTCATCCTCACTAAATTTTTCCACATTTCTCTATACTTGCATACTCGCTTAGCTTCAACAACATCCACACACTGAGTCATACATGATATTTTATTCTTAAAACTTTTATTGTTTATCTTTCTCACACATTCATCTACAACATTTAGCCACGTCTTACATGGCCTAACCCTTCCTTTTGATCCACACACTCTACCTTCATATATTTGCCACGTCATTTGATCCACACTCATCCTCTCAACATGCCCAAACCAACGTTAGACACTTCTTTCACATCGACCTGTTGCATTCCTTTTCAAAGCTCACTCCGTCAGCACCCATTCATCACTTACTCTGTCCATACGAGTTTTCGCACATACGTTTCTTAGATATCTCATTCTAACCGCATTCACCTTGCTCTTGTGTTTCTCCTGACAATATACACGTAGATTTAGGTTTCTCCTGACAATATATACGTACATTTAGGTTTCTCATGACAATACACACGTACATTTAGGTTTCTCCTGACAATATTCACGTACATTTAGGCTTCTCCTGACAATATACACGTACATTTAGGTTTCTCCTGACAACATATACGTACATTTAGGTTTCTCATGACAATACACACATACATTTAGGTTTCTCCTGACAATATTCACGTACATTTAGGCTTCTCCTGACAATATACACGTACATTTAGGTTTCTCCTGAGAATATACACGTACATTTAGGTTTCTCCTGACAATATTCACGTACATTTATGTTTCTCCTGACAATATACACGTACATTTAGGTTTCTCCTGACAATATACACGCACATTTAGGTTTCTCCTGACAATATACACGCGCATTTAGGTTTCTCCTGACAATATACACGTACATTTAGGTTTCTCCTGACAATATACACGTACATTTAGGTTTCTCCTGACAATATACACGTACATTTAGGCTTCTCCTGACAATATATACGTACATTTAGGCTTCTCCTGACAATATATACGTACATTTAGGTTTCTCATGACAATACACACGTACATTTAGGTTTATCCTGACAATATTCACGTACATTTAGGCTTCTCCTGACAATATATACGTACATTTAGGTTTCTCCTGACAATATACACGTACATTTAGGTTTCTCCTGACAATATACACGTATATTTAGCTGTTCAGGTTATACGCCTATGTATTAATTACATTTCTGTGTTAGGTATAAGGAGGGTTGAATTTACAAGAGAGAAATATGGTGTAATGAGGTGGACTGGGTAGAACTAGCTCAAGATAGAGATAGGGTGTAATGAGGTGGACTGGGTAGAACTAGCTCAAGATAGAGATAGGGTGTAATGAGGTGGACTGGATAGAACTAGCTCGAGATATACATGAGGGTGTAATGAGGTTGACTGGATAGAACTAGCTCAAGATAGGAATAGGGTGTAATGAGGTGGACTGGATAGAACTAACTCGAGATAGGGATAGGCTGTAATCAGGTGGACTGGAAAGAACTAGCTCAAGATAGAGATAGGGTGTAATGAGGTGGACTGGATAGAACTAGCTCAAGATAGGAATAGGGTGTAATGAGGTGGACTGGATAGGACTAGCTCGAGATAGGGATAGGGTGTAACCAGGTGGACTGGATAGAACTAGCTCAAGATAGGGATAGTGTGTAATGAGGTGGACTGGATAGAACTAGCTCGAGATAGGGATAGGGTGTAATGAGGTGGACTGGATAGAACTGGCTCAAGATAGAGATAGGGTGTAATGGGGTGGACTGGATAGGACTAGCTCGAGATATACATGTAGGGTGTAATGAGGTGGACTGGATAGAACTATCTCAAGATAGGGATAGGGTGTAATGAGGTGGACTGGATAGAACTATCTCAAGGTAGAGATAGGGTGTAATGAGGTGGACTGGATATATCTAGCTCAAGATAGGGATAGGGTGTAATGAGGTGGACTGGATAGAACTAGCTCGAGATAGGGATAGGGTGTAATGAGGTGGACTGGATAGAACTAACTCGAGATAGGGATAGGGTGTAATCATGTGGACTGGATAGAACTAGAGATAGGGATAGGGTGTAATGAGGTGGACTGGATAGAACTAGCTCAAGATAGAGATAGGGTGTAATCAGTTGGACTGGATAGAACTAGCTCAAGATAGGGATAGGGTGTAATGAGGTGGACTGGATAGAACTACCTCGAGATATACATAAGGGTGTAATGAGGTGGACTGGATAGAACTATCTCAAGATAGGAATAGGGTGTAATGAGGTGGACTGGATAGAACTAGCTCAAGATAGGGATAGGGTGTAATGAGGTGGACTGGATAGAACTAACTCAAGATAGGGATAGGGTGTAATGAGGTGGACTGGATAGAACTAACTCGAGATAGGGATAGGGTGTAATGAGGTGGACTGGATAGGACTAGCTCGAGATATACATGAGGGTGTAATGAGGTGGACTGGATAGAACTAACTCGAGATAGGGATAGGGTGTAATGAGGTGGACTGGATAGAACTAGCTTGAGATAGGTATATGTGGTGTACTATTGTAAATCCAGCAATGAGCTCTTAGTTCCTAGTGACGTATAGTAAGTAAGAAAGGATGGTTCTAGAAGCTACATCCTTATTTTGGTAGGAAGAACCGTATCTTGTAAGTTCCCTAGGTTATTAAAACGACATACGTCCAATCATGTTATCAATGTTGGCCACAGAGAAACTAAACTAGGCTATATTACACGGCGATGGTCCTAGCCTGGAAATATTAATTTCTCTAGAACAGAGATTCTCAAAGTGGGGTCCCCATATTCAAGCCCGGCGAGAAAGTGAGGTCGAAAAGTGAGGGNGGGGGGGGGGGGGGGGGGGGGGGGGGGGGGGGGGGTTGGCCCACCCTTTGTGCCCACATCTTTGAGAGGAGCACTAGCAAATTCACTTTTATATTAGTTTTCTCGTCGGCCAGCCCAAAGAACGTAAAATAAAAAAGCACTAAAACAGCCTATGTCTTTCTAACGACTGATTTGTGAGAGTGTCTTTTCCGCTCTTTGTGGTGTGAAAATATGTTAAATGAAATAGCAATAATGTGAAATGATACTCAAGGTCACTAAAATTGATAAAATTCAGTAATATTTTAAAGTCACATAAGCACTTCCATTTCTCATATAAATTATCAGGGATTATAAATGTACAAATATAATACCTATATTTATTTTATTTTCATTAATATTATAATTATATTTACATTAAACATATATTACGATTAGTTTATTCTTTTTTTTTTACTTTAAATTTATGATCATCTTTTTTTAATCACTTTTCATACACCAAGGGGTCCGTGACTCAGCCGTTCACTGGTCAAAGGCCCCGCGGGACTAACCAGTTTTATAACCACTGCTCTAGAGGACATTTAGCGTTGTGCTCTATCATTCATTGTAGAATATATTATTATTATTATTATCTTACTACCCGTTCGGGTTATACGCACTTACTATAATGTGTAATGGTAGGGTGATTGTGAGATGAAATGAAGGACCTACAGTTTAACGTGGGATCCGAACCACGGTGGAGGCCTGGCATTCCACACAATCACAAGTTGTGATTAATACACGTCTTGTCAGAGGTGAAGGAAGGGTTTGGAAATCAGATAAATCTGTGCCGGGACCGAGGATTGAACCCCGGCCGCCAGCACAAATTGAGCTCTACTGCTGACGACGGGGAGATCGAGGTTTGAATCTCGGTTGGATGAACTGGGGGTGGTTTTTACTAAATGGTTTTCCACTCTCCCTCCACGCAAATGCGGGCTCACTTCCTCTAATTCAACCTTCCCAATTCCTAATCCATTAGCGTGATTAGTACTTAAAGCGTATAACCCGAACGGGTAGTAAGACGGGATGCTAAATATTATAAATATTATAGAATAAATGTAAAAAGGGGTGGGGAGTGGTAATTAACTTCTGAACCCTCCCCGTTCTGTCGACACTGCTCGCACGCATAGGCTGCTAGACAGGATGACGAGGGTGAAATAAACAAGAAAGCTACTCCAGCTAGGATTATAAACTATCACGTGAGTATCGATCTCACAGTCTGACGTGCTAACCTCTCACCTGCAGATATTTTAGGTCCGGGTCTCAGGAAAGGACTGCCACAGGATTCCAATCCAAGGCGGAAAAACGCGACCGGATGTCAAACCTCAACATCCAGGACAAAACAACCGGAAGTGCTTGAGGAAGATGGTAGCCCCGCCATCATCACCGGATCAAGTGTACACTCCGTGGCAGACAAATGTGATCCCTTCCTGAACTGCGCATGACGTGAAATGACAACTTCCGGCTTCAAGGGGCAAGTGTATGCAGCCCCACAGAGGAGAAGGGTCTAGCGGGTGGACTAGGCATCAGGCGTTCTAGCAGCTAGAGCAGAGCTTGTCCAGAGTCTAGACGCTCTCAACTTGTCCAAGCTGCAGTGTAGCTCCTGTTACCATCTCAACTTGTCCAAGTTACAGTGTAGCTCCTGTTACCTACCCTCAACTTGTCCAAGCTACAGTGTAGCTCCTGTTACTATCTCAACTTGCCCAAGCTACAGTGTAGCTCTTGTTACTATCTCAACTTGTCCAAGCTACAGTGTAGCTCTTGTTACTATCTCAACTTGTCCAAGCTGCAGTGTAGCTCCTGTTACTATCTCAACTTGCCCAAGCTACAGTGTAGCTCCTGTTACCATCTCAACTTGTCCAAGCTGCAGTGTAGCTCCTGTTACCATCTCGACTTGTCCAAGCTGCAGTGTAGCTCCTGTTACCCTCTCAACTTATACAAGCCACAGTGTAGCTCCTGTTACCCTCTCAACTTATACAAGCCACAGTGTAGCTCCCGTTACCCTCTCAACTTATACAAGCTTCAGTGTAGCTCCTGTTACCATCTCAACTTGTCCAAGCTGCAGTGTAGCTCCTGTTACCCTCTCAACTTATACAAGCCGCCGTGTAGTCTCGTGGGAACACCTAACATATGATTGTTTCCTTGTTTGAGGCTAATTATAGGCCAGGCCTCATTAAATGGACGTGGGATTGTTGTTTGTTGGGGAGAGGTGACTAACCTGTCGGGGACCATTGTGGCGAGAGAGAGAGAAAGAGAGACGGAACATTTTACGTTTTGGAAAAAAATTCCATAAACATTTTATGGAAAAAAGTGTATTTATTTAAATGTAACAAATACACTTGAGATATCCCAAGTTTTAAAGTTCCCCCCTCAGTTTAATTTCTCCTCAGTTACGTTAACACCAGAAACATTACCAGATGAGTTACAATAAAGTAATAACAGAGATTACTCTCACACTCACGTATAGACTACAGCGCTTGGTGGTTGAATGTGGCACTAATGTCAGGTTCCTCAAATTCCTTCAACAGCGTCTTTTAATTGTGTTATGTTCAGTAAACTTTGGAAAATTATATATACATTTTTTTCAATAGAGTCAGGTACTAATCCAATTTTTCAGAAAATTATTGTGTTGCGGGAATTGCTCTTGAAACCAATACAATACGCTCAGAATTTTGTTCAGATGCTTTAAAATTCCTTCACACAAAGTAAAATTCTCGAAATTTTGTTTTGAGGAGGATGGGAGGGCCTATTGTAATTGGAACAAATGTCTAAGAGTGTACTGTACTATTTAATTAAAACAAAGAGATGGCTCAAAAAAATAATATACCCTATTCCTTGAATATTAGTAAAAAAATATATATTCTCTAATCAAAATTTGAATCTTAAAATCTTTAAAAAATATATAATTTTAGTTCATGTGAAAATATTTAAAATTTAATTTTAAAACTGTTGTTTAAGTAGGTGTATCTGACAAGTGATATTTTGTTTGCTACGTCATAATTAACAAAGAGGGCACTTTTTTTTTAGGAAATGAATTATATTTATACAATTTTGTCCTTTTTTATGTGATTTTGTTACCCTACAAACTGCACATATCTATAAAGTTATTTTTACCAATCACTTGAAATTGTTATTTAAAGTCAAGAGAATGTTTACTTTGACGTTTTTACAAATCTCTTTAATACCATAGGACTCCCATCTCTAGTTAATATGGTTTATTTTTAAAGAAAATGTTTTAAGTTTTTAACTCACAAAATAAATAGAAGTTTTGGGATACTCTTGTCTACATTAACATTATGTAATCACACGGCCTAAATCACGAGCTCCCGCATGGATGAGTGACTGCCTCCCCCCCCCC
>CABFVZ010002439.1:77924-105903 GCA_902151445.1 Timema monikensis | reverse complement strand
CCCCCCCCCCCCCCCCCTCTGAGATTCTGAGGTTGTATGAATATAAGAAGTTTGAAACATTTTTCTTATGCGGGCACCCTTGGCCTAAATTGAGGAGTACTTGTTTAATATTGTTGTGGATTGTGAATGACAAAACGAGTGTTGCAAGGTGTGATTGTGATTAGCTAGTAAACAAGGAACTATGCGCTGACAACATAAACATTGTGTGAGCATTCCTCACGGTAAGCCAGGACTGAAGGCAGTATAAATAGTGTGTATCCAGGCTAACAGGGCTGACTAATCATCGAGTCTATGGGTCACTCTGCCCGTTTAGGGGCTACGCGGGCTAGGACGCTGGATCGCCCAGTACAAGTGCTGAGGGGCTACCATTCAAGCTCGGGGTACCAGGGTTCTTATCCGTGTAGGATCACCTAAAGGACAGTCAGGCCATTGGTTAAGCATTCCTTGCGTTACTTTGTTATGTCATGAGATTCTAAATAGTCTTTTCAATTCTTTCAATATTTCTTATCAACATCACGTTTTGTGAAAAACATAGTGTTACAAGTAAAAACCACAAAAACCCGGAGCCGAACGTCAATTAACAGCCCACACAGCCGTAGATCCCCCCACTCCCCCTTTCCACATTCTGACAACCATAAGCCCTCAGGTGGGAGGTAGAGGGGTATAAACACTAGTTAAAGAGTCATACGAGCAGGAGGCGCTAGGCTCGAGGGGCACAGGCCCTCATTGGTTTATAAACCTTGCTCTTTATATTCTTTACTTACATCATTGTGGCAAAATGAGTTAACAATTTTCAAATAATGGCTTCCTATGACCGCGTCTTACTACCCGATCGAGTTATACGCATAGGTACTAATTGTGCTGTGTTAGAAATGAGGAAGGTTGAATTTAGAAGAAGTGTACCCACATTTCTGTGGAGAGATAGAATGAAAAAAACACTCATTGTAAACCCACCCGGTATTTGAACCCTAACCTTCCCCCCCTCCCATCAGTAGTCCAGTCTATTGTGAGAGTGACTTCTTAAACCATTTGACCATCGAAGCAGGTGTTGTATCGGAAATGAAAATACATTTTTAGGTAAAGGGTTATACTTTTTTTTGTCTCTCTTTGAATGTTCACACAACCTCTTGTCAATGTTCATCAAGTTCTGTAAACTAGTGGAAACTCGTTTTGTAAAGTTTGATGAAACCAGGTCCAATTGGTAACTTTGGGCTCTTCTCTGTAAGAAATGGAGGAATTTGGACACAGGCTCATTTTTGTGGAAATAAGACATTTATTCTTCACAGAATGACACAGAACAAGGAATAAAATGTTAACTTTTATTATAAACAAAGATAAAATAAATCCTACAATGTATTTGTGAAAAACAACTAAATTCTCACAGCAACTGCATATTGCATTTTGCATATTATGATTGTAACTGAAGATTTTCAGTTAATATTAATAGTTTTCTTATTAGATAGAGAGTCTACATGATGTCACAGCAGTGTTGGTCTATTTCTTCCTGGCCAGGGCAGAGTTGGTCTGATTCTTCCTTATGCCAAGACAAGAGTTGGTCTGATTCTTCCTGATGCCAAGACAAGAGTTGGTCTGATTCTTCCTGATGCCAAGACAAGAGTTGGTCTGATTCTTCCCGATGCCAAGACAAGAGTTGGTCTGATTCTACCTGATGCCAGGACAGAGTTGGTCTGATTCTCCCTGATGCTAGGACAAAGTTGGTCTGATTCTACCCGATGCCAGGACAGAGTTGGTCTGATTCGATTCTACCCGATACCAGGACAGAGTTGGTCTGATTCTACCTGATGCTAGGACAGAGTTGGTCTGATTCTACCCGATGCTAGGACAGAGTTGGTCTGATTCTTCCCGATGCCAGGACAGAGTTGGTCTGATTCTTCTTGATGCCAGGACAGAGTTGGTCTGATTCTTCTTGATGCCAGGACAGAGTTGGTCTGATTCTACCCGATTCCAGGACAGAGTTGGTCTGATTCTACCCGATGCCAGGACAGATTTGGTCTGATTCTTCCTGATGCCAGGACAGAGTTGGTCTGATTCTACCCGATGCCAGGACAGAGTTGGTCTGATTCTTCCTGATGCCAGGACAGAGTTGGTCTGATTCTTCCTGATGCCAGGACAGAGTTGGTCTGATTCTACCCGATGCCACACCAGAGTATGAAAACAAATAAGTTATAAACCACTCCTATTGCACCAGAAAGGAACTCGACCACTAACCTTTATGGTAAGAGTAAAGTACACTAGCACTGCGCTAACTTCAAGGTAAGACCTATTCATATCCTTGCAATAGTATGGTTATCTATGGCATGAAGAATTCAACTTGTAGTGCTGTCCTAGGTTAAGAGCACATCTCATCCCCTTGGTATTGCGTAACCTAGCTGTTGGTCGAGTAATATTGAGTAATATGGAGTAATATGGAGTAATATGGAGTCTTCATTAGAAAACAGAGGAAATGAGACAGTGAACCCATTTTAAAATACAAACAATTAGAAAAATAATTAGGTATTTGAAATTAAAGAAACTATTTCACTGTTGTCGAGCGAAGAATAAATAAAAACTGCAATTTGACACTATTTCTTGTTCGAGAGTGATTGTGTGAGTATTTAACATCTAGGATAGTCGTACAGGAGGTGGACTCTTGTGACGGAGGTGACATACCTTCCCGGCTGTGTTGGAGGTGTCAGAGAGTAGTAGGATAGTCGTACAGGAGGTGGACTCTTGTGACAGAGGTGACATACCTTCCCGGCTGTGTTGGAGGTGTCACAGAGTAGTAGGATAGTCGTACAGGAGGTGGACTCTTGTGATGGAGGTGACATACCTCCAAGGAAGAGATGGGAGGAACAGATAACCACGAGGGTGTATGTGAGAGGAGAGTGGTAGGAAAGAGGAAGATGGAGGCATTTTACTGAACTGACCCGATCACAGCCTGGAAACTGACGATGATGAGATTCCTCACGTTTCATGGAAACACAATTTGCAAAAAGTAGGTGTCCTTAATGATAATGTAATTAACTCATAGTTTAAATGTCAATAAATATAGTTTTAAAATGTACTTCAGAACTAAATGTTGCCCCAATAAAGCTGGGTTCCCCACAGTCTTGCCCTAGACGACAAATCTCACACCGCCATTAAAAACACATTGTAAATCTAGAGAAGTCTCGACACCAAGTGAGGATTCTGATCTCAGCGCATTCTAAGAAGGGCCCTTGGTTTAATCCACTTGCATTTGATGTTGGCGCTGACGACATCCTCCCTACGGTCCACGCCAAGAGGACACCTGACGACAACAAACAACACTGAGCTATCGATACTGTGACCAAGTGATAAGTACTGATAGTCACTCCTGACACTGAAGGGACTCACTCTGGCTCGATGTCGACAGCGTCCAAATCCTGCACCGCGCCGACTCCCGACCTCCACTTCTCCACTCCGTTCCATGCTATCATGACACCATTGTCGGTGCAGAGTTTGGGGGGTGGCACCGCCAGACTGTAGCCATACTCCTCACACACCACACCTAATGCGCCGGTGATGAACGAGTTGCACGCCACACCGCCAGACACCACCTTGGATAAAGACTCCACTGACGTCAGGGTTGATTGGATATAATGAACAGACATGTGTGTCGACTCATGTGTTCATGTGCACTTATCAGAATTGAAAAAAAAACACGTTTAAAAAGTAGCTACTGGATTATTTTTTAAATATAATTTTAAGCTGAGAAATGTAAAAACATATTTGTGTTAAGAGCCTCCCCAGATAAGAAATGTTGAAAACAATTGGTTTCAACTTCTTAACCCTTATTGTATGTTATTATTTAACAAGCCTGTGCAAAGCTTCAACATTTCAAATACGAATCTGAATATTTTTATGATTCGTATTTGATTCTAAATTAAGAATATAGTATATTCTGATATATTTAGGAGAAGGTACCGGAAAGGTGTATACAAACATATAAAAGGCAAATAACCCAAATGAGACTGGACAAAAAGGTAGTGGCTGCCTCTTTAAGAACATCGATCGTCTCTGCCCAATCCCCCGACCTAGGTTTCATTCTATCGGAACTCACCAGGGGGGCAGTGTGAAACACAACTTATTTAAAAGAGGAAACAAAAATATACTAAGGGGATAAAAAGGAAAATGGTAAAGAATCGTAGGACACTTATATAATAATATGTAGTGGGGAACAAATAGCATAAAGGACAAACACAGTTTGGGTAGTAATGATAGATTTTCTTCAATAACCTCTTTGTCCAGTGGCAGCAGTGTAAAGTGTGAACTTGTTCTTCTTTTCATTGTAAAAGCCATATTGTTTTTATGTGTTTCTCTCCATCTTTACTGTACTTTCTCCTAAATATAACAAACTCTACCTCATAAAGCAGAGAAAAGGTTTTCCTTCTAGAGTATTATTTGAATAATTTAACTCTTCAAAGAAGTTAGTACAGAGCAATTATTTTATTCGACCATAAACTTGTGAATATCATAGTATTTAAATCTAGTCATTATTTGCACAAGGTTTATTGATCTTTTTTTTATTAGACTCAAATTAAAAATTTACTTTTTTTTTTTTGCTAATATTTTACTAGTACTATAAAATAAATCACTTAAAATTTGATTTGAAACATTTTCACTATGAAATGTTCAATTATTTAGTTCAGATTTGAACTATTTTAATTTTAAGATATTAGATTTTAGTTAGTAAACAGAGATTTGCAAATTGCCCAGGTGTATTTCTTCCATTGCTAATACTTGGCGCCAAACCTAGTGCATCGCACAAGCACAAGATTGTCCTCAAGAAAGACATTAAGTGGAGCAGAAACCCCTTATATCTGTGGAGGGCCCCACCTTATGGTTGAAACAGTGTCTCACCAGTGTCCTACGATCCAGGGGCAGCATATCTCGCATGCTTACGAACTCCATTGCTCTCTGTAGTCGCTGACACAAGTGACTAGTGATGCCCCATTGCACGCTGGCGCACAGGTCGTACACCCCTGGGATAATACCGTCCCCTTCCACACCTGAAACAACACAGGATGTACACCCCTGGGATAATACCGTCCCCTTCCACGCCTGAAACAACACAGGATGTACACCCCTGGGATAATACCATCCCCTTCCACGCCTGAAACAACACAGGTCGTACACCCCTGGGATAATACCATCCCCTTCCACGCCTGAAACAACACAGGTCGTACACCCCTGGGATAATACCGTCACCTTCCACGCCTGAAACAACACAGGATGTACACCCCTGGGATAATACCGTCCCCTTCCACGCCTGAAACAACACAGGTCGTACACCCCTGATATGATACTGTGTGTTCTACACCTGAGGGCTGTGGGCAAGATGTCTAAAGTCTCAATAAATTGCTTCATCTGAAGAGTTCTGAGTTATGATCTTGGTCGGATGCGAGTTTCCTAGTCCTGATGTGGTTCTAGGTTAGATTACCGTGCTCATGTTCCTGACGCATGATGTGTTGACGGGCCTTGTTCTTGAGGCCCGCCATGCTGAAGTTGCAGTCCCTGTAACTTGACAGCATGAAGGGGAACTGGAAGGACAGTGGATCTCCCCTGGTGGCTGCCAGCTGAACCGCGGCACCACCGGACAAACCTTTGAACTCCGGCAAGTTGTGTAGTTTCATCCTGCGTGCTATCTGCGACAACACACTCATATCACTCCACATTTCCAGTAATACTTCTTTTATAACAGTCTTAACTGACTGATTATATAAGCACTTGACTTACAAACTAACTTAAATCTAGAACAGACACAACGCCCAGTTACCTGGACGATAATTCACAACTGTGAAAGGGGAAACCCATATTTCAAATATTATTAATTTTTCGTCCGTACCGGGAATTGAATCTGGGACCACTTGCTCAGTAGGCAGACATGTTACCGACTGATATAAGATATCAGATTCCTGGAATGTAAACTCCAGAATTTTTCCTTGATTCAAATTTTCCTGACTAAAAGCCATATTGGAATTGCTGAGGATGTTAAACAAAAAAATCAAAATACTACATTGATTATACAGATTTATTTTTCAAATGCATTAAAAAATAAACCTACATACACTGGGCCTGTATTAAAACTATTGTTTGAATAAGATGCGATACATTTCTTCTCTCTATAAAGAAAAATCCACCATTTTCGTTGAACAATTACAAACGCCCTGACATTTTCCTGCTCTTTCAGTCAGTTACAAGGTCCCCCACATTTCTAGACTGTCCATATTTCCCTGGACTGTGGCCCGTCTGTTTATATTTACAAGGTGATTCAGGGTAGCAGGAATAGGAGGGTGAACTTAATTTCCCTGAAGAAAGGATGTAAAACCACACAATCAAACATCCCCGGTGCAACAGTTGGGACTCAAACCTTATCCTCCATTTCCGCCGGTCTTGACCACGTTACCTTGTCAAAGGCTTCCCCTGGTGCGTCGTCTAGACTTTGCCCCAGTAGTAGGAACTGGTGTACCCCTTGAGCCACGGCCAGCAGGCAGTGACCCCCGGAGATCAATAGAACCAGAAACGGGAACTCAACCTAAGCAAATGGTTTGTTGTTTAAAGTCGGTAGATGCAGGTGTACCAACATGTTGCAATCACCTGCGCCAGTAATTACCTGTGTGACCATGCGTATAGTGAGCGCATGAGCCTCCATGTGATGTATCGGGATGAAGGGTTTGCCCCAAGTTCTCGCCAGGTGCTTTCCGTGGTTCATTCCGACCAATAAGGAGAGGGGCATGCCTGAAACCCCGAGTAGAAGAGTCATGGGTCAGGGTTTAGATCTGACTGCCTCTTCAAATACAGAATATGGACTATTAGAGAAATAAGATAATTTGTTTCCTTGAAATTCACCTTACTCATCTTATTCTATGGACTAATATTTGTTTGTGCATGTAGCCCATATATTTATTCAGCCAAAAACACACTTGTACAAAAATAAAAAAAGTACCAGAGTAAGAAATAGCTTACAAGCCAACCAATATAATAATCATATTGGGTTGAAATCTGAACATAATGAGTCAACATTTTAAAATAAACTAAATAAGGATATAATGTGACAAAAATTCCATAAAGCAACATTTCTTTAAATTTGAAACCATTTACTTTCTCAATGTGCTAGTTATTTATGAAAGTAGAACAATAAAATATAATTTTTAATTTATCTACATAAGATAAAATATCCTTGACAGGAAAATATTTATCCGCACAAACTGAAGAGTCCTCATTAATGAAACATAGTTAGGATGCTACCGCTGTTGAAAGACACCAGGTTCTAGATAATGCTCACAATATTTCCTTCAAAGAGTTTGAGGGTTACTGTACTTGTTGAGTGTACGGACCAGGTTTTGAGGGTTACTGTACTTGTCGAGTGTACGGACCAGGTTTGACTGTGGTAGCGATGGCATCCACGTCACCCAACCCGAGGTTGGCCGACGCTACGGCTTCCTCTACGACCCGCTCTATATGCTGCTTGTGGAGATCTCTCGCTATCGGTGGGATGATTCCGCCATTGCTAGGGGACGAAAACATTGCCGCTGGTTTAGTTGACGAGGAACAAGCCTGGGATCAATATGACGGAGGCCTCAAACATAGGCATGGACATTTTGAGAGTTGACGCTAAGAGCCAGTGTGCAAAAAGTGTCAGAGGATCTTTGGTTCAACTCCCAAGGGTCACAGAGAGACATTTCAATGGTTTGAAAGTGATTCAGAGCTAATTGTAGTACAAAGAGTTAGTGGTCCAATACGGTGGTAAGAAATAGTTATAATAAATATGACGGAAATAATATGAAGAGACATTCACCAGTGGTCGAACGGACTAGGCTGTTACTCTCACAATAAACTGGACTGCAGATGATGAGAAAAATGGGTTTGAATCCTGGTCAGGTGTAGTGAGGTTTTCCCCCCCCTAAATGGTTTTTCACTCTCTCTCCATGGATATGAGGGCACAATTCTTCTAAATTCAACCTTCCTCATCCCTAACACATTAGTGTAGTTAGAGTATTAACTAGAACAAGTAATAAGACTATAAAATAAAGGCCTTTATATGAAATAGAATAAAAATAGATCTTACTAGGAATAAATATATATAGCCTATAGACTTCCTTTGTCTTCTCTTGTCTGTTAATCAAGCCAAATAACAGATGTGGTGGAAGAATTACTTTAATTTAAGGTTAATACCAGTAACATATTTGTATTGGCTCATCTTAAAAAAACTATTTAAAATAAAAGACCTAACAGGTCAAAACACAACTTTAAACAATGTGACAATATCTCTGGAAAGGGGCGTTTGCTACAACTATTTTAAAAGCATCAGGTGCTTTCTGATTCCTATTCATTATAGAGTTCTTACCTTGACCTGCCTCAACTTGGTGTCCTGGGCGTAAGGCTCCATGAGTCCTCTTTATTTCAAGATTACATTCACTATGAAAATTAAGTCGTTTTAAGTGTGAAGGTTAAATGGGCATAGTGCTGAGTCAAGAACGCTTATAGTCACTTTTACTACTCAACAGTCTATCTTCGTCATGTGTCTATATTTTGGCAAGAATCAGATAAAAATTATCTTATAGGCCCTATGTGTTTTTAATAATAATATTTAGCACCGCGTCTTACTACCCGTTTGGGTTATACACTTTAAATACTAACTACGCTAATGGATTAGGAATTGGGAAGGTAGAATTAGAGGAAGTGAACCCGCATTTGCGTGGAGGGAGAGTGAAAAACCATTTAGGAAAAGCCACTCCCAGTTCACCCGACCCAGATTCAAACCTTGATCTCCCCGTCCTCAGCAGTCGAGCTCAACACGACAAGCGTGTCAGCCAACTACGCCACCAAGGCAGGTGTGTGAGTTTTTAATAAAAAATAAAAGTACCAAGCTTAACCCGACCTTCCAAGTCCATGAAAATTAAATTACAATACAATTTTGGATGAATTAATACATTTTCCAATGTGAAGTTGCCATGTGTATATAGTCTGATAAACAGTTTAATGAATTAATTATTATTTAACCAAACAAAATATTTAATGGCTATTTTAGTGTGTTATTGAATTAGGCTAATAACACTGCGAGGTGAGATTAAAAAAAAATCTCAAAAGTGACCATTAACATTCTCTACCCATGTTCTTTACTTCACACCAGTGGAAATTTAACTTTTAAGCCTATTAAAGGGTCGTTGGTCAATGTTTGAAGTTCAACTTCTTAACAAAATTGACATCTCTCACTTGTAATATTTTGTTTACCAATAATGGGACACTGTAACTTTGACACGTACTTTAAGTGAACTTGCAACTGAGAATGCAGGGCTTCCCCCAAAATGTTTCCACAGCTGTCTACTATTGCACATCCCGTATCATCACAACTGGTCTCTAGTCCGAGAATAACACTTTTATGGTTCATTGGGGTACACATGTTCCTTTTCATGTAGCAGCTCCTTATTAGTATTCTACACAATAGTGCCGGTATCATTATTTGGAAAACACCAGCTTTGAAATGCATACAACTTGTTTCATTCAATTTATAAGAATAGAATGTAAAAACTATTTTGCCAGGAATCGATTAGATTTATATCATTATTGATTGACTTCAATTGGTCTCGGATTATCAAGTAGGCAAACACTCAACTTTCTAATAAATTTTAAACATTGTTTACAAATATCAGCTGATATACAAATTTCGTTGTTGAAAAAATAAAATTTCTCTTTAACCAAAATATATTACCTATTATTGAATTAGATGGCTAACATAAATAATTATTTATATACTAATATTAATACTAGATTATTTCAAAATATAGAATGGCTATATTTATTAGTTTCAGATAAGAGAGACACATTCATTGTAAATATAAATAAAAATATCCGTAAGTAGGCCTGTTTTTTCGCAAATCTATTTAATAATTAAAATTCTCATAAGTACTATTTATTAAATTATAATATCGTCTACTAAATACTAATTTAAAGTCTTTAAAATATTAACTTGATTATTTAACAGATTATCTATTCTAATTAAATAATTAGATCAACTTAAGGCACTCACATTTGATAATTAAAAGCTCATTCAAACTCGAAGAGGTTCACCGCAACCCATTGATCTCTATAACAGAGATTATAATATAACTGGATGGACATACACACACACACACACACACACACATTGCTAAGGACAAAAGGGTTACAATAGATTATCATCTGCTACACTGAGTTGAGACAGAGTTAACGGTTTCTTTCAATGTTCTTATGCGAAAAGATGTCTCTGAAGAATAAAAGTATTATTGTTTGAAAATAGTTACGTATTATATCACACTTTCCTGAAGAAACATTTACATTAAAGGATATACAATTCAGTTCTACAGGTAATAATGTACAAATACGAATAAAATCTTTAACATATTTAAATAATTATGTAGTTATCATCAATGTTGCTTCAGTCTGCCAAGCCTACACTTATATTTTAAGTTAGCTCATATCTTGTATATTGGTTTCAGAAACAATATTATGTTGAAAGTTCGATAACTATATTGAGACAAGTTAGCTAAAACTGTATTACATTTGTTTGAATGACATACTTTGTGTAGGAGTGTTAAGTTCAAATAATAATTTAGGTTATAGGCTTATAGGAAATACGGTTTCAACTAAACCCTGAATTTAGTTACAATCCCAATCTGTAAGGCTTTATTTCGTACCAAAATACTATCATATATATTAACCAGTTTAAACATTCAATTAGCTCCTAAACGCTTTTTATAACATATTTATTTCATTTAATTATCACACATTGATGTATCTCATTTATTCAATCAAATTAATGAACGATGTCAAAATACCACATTGCTATGTATGAGTGTAAAAGAAAAAGATATACCCGAAAGTTTCTTCTCTCTTACACATTGGTATGCTGATGACAGCTCGAAATTTCAGCCACCGATGTCCATCCAGTTATATTATAGAGATCAATGCTGCAACCACAATAAGCTAACCGTTTTAAGCCTACTTATGAAAAATAAAAGACACTAAGCCAAATCTTAGTTCAAAAACTTCTAAAAGAGCACACTAGGCTCGAAAATTAATTCAAAATAAACTGTGGAAGTTGAATCTTTATGTGAAACTATGTAAAACTATCCACTGGTGAAGTATTACATTTAGCATGGGAATTGAGTGTGCTGCTTGGATTGTAAATGATATGGGAGTTTTTTTAAAGCCATAACTACAATTGTATAATGTTTCTATGATGATAAATAATACATTCCAGAGAACTGGTTAGCTGAGAACGAGGCATTATTTGGTAATACCAACAAATACTTAATTCTTCCTACATTCACAACTAAGCTAAACAATCATACGGTTGCCCAGAAATCTTGGGAAGGTGCTTGATCCCAAATAAAAATAGACTTTAGGTGACCTTTAACTTCAGTATATAAAGTTTATAGTTTTGTTCTTTCTGTTTGTGCGACCCGGTAAAGCAACATTGTTATTTATTTTTTTGTTATAATATTGTATGTGATATGTTTTAAAAGCCAGGTTCTATCATTTGAATGCAATCACATTTAAACCCATTGTTGTGTGTTTAAGTCAACTTATACTTGGTCCGTCAGATCAGGTAAAGCCATTTAAATAACAAACATTATGTTCTTTAAATGAAAAGAGTTGTAACCATACTATTATAATGTTGAGTGCATGGGGGAAATTGATAACACCATACATTCATTGTTGTGCTTTTTTGTATCGTTAACTCGGCCCTTCAGACCGGGTAAAGCAGTGGAGTGATCTGTTAAAACTAATAAGTATGCTGTACTCTATAAGTTTAAGCGGAGATTTGGGGCCTGAGAACCCTCAACCACCGTTGTCCAAGAACGTCAAGGGATTATTTCAAGGGATATATTTGAAGATGTGTACATAAATAGCAGTGGTTCTCGAACCTTTATTATTTCCCTTTAACTGTATGCTATATTTGGAAATATTGATCCCCCATCCTCCCACTCCCATATTCTCTCTTCTTTTATTTATTCATAACGCCGATTACCATCCACTCAAAATGTAATAAAAGTAACTCCATGGTTTCAGCCCGCATTCAGGCTATACCTACAGAGTGGATTCCAAACAGTTTGGAGAATTAGTGCCAACTCTTGCAGATAGAGGATGTCATGTGGTCAGCACAACGATGACTCCAGCCATTAAGCTCGACTCTCTATACCTGAGCCACTATTACTTTATTCGAGTAGCTCCTTATTTATCCACCCTAAAATGAATCTAACCCGTTCCAGAATCACTGCTTCCCAGATAATCTAGACGCGCCGGGAATCAAACATGAAACCCCTGACTCCATAGCCAGAACCTATGACCACTAGACCACATAGGTGGTCGTCAAATTGTAATGATATCTACATGGTTAGAAATTTAAGTAAATATTAATGTCGGGGCTAAGAGTGGTATGGGAACATTTCTGGATGCATAAGAGAGGCAGATCCCATTCAATTAGTCTAATGTAATTAGAAGCACACAGTTAGCAATACTCAAAGAAAACAATCACAGTAAAAGTATAGTGAAGTGATACATCGATCAAGAGTCCATCAGATCTTGCTGAGAGGGAATCAGGTGGATTGTCCAACTCACGTTGCAATTAAAACTATTTATTAAAGCCTAACTTATCTCACACAATGCTGCTCCGAAACAAACGAGTCTCCCAACTTGAGAATATATGCTTCAGAAGCTATTTAGATGCGTAAACTCTGACTAACATAGGGGAGATTATCTCGGACTATTAATACTCTATCACGACGTCATTGGTTTATTGCTAAGATATTTACATATATATTTTGCTGTAAGCAGAGGTGCACCCAAGGGAGATAGGGGTAAACAGGGTATTTGACCCCGACCCCGCTTTCCCCAACACCACAAATATTGTTGATAGAAATTTAAATAATACTAAGTATAACTAAAATATTTGGCATTGAAGATGTGTCGAATGTATATGCTATATGCTACATTTTAAGACCAGGCTTCAGACTTAAGCCTAATATTCAAAAGGTTTACTCTTACACACAAAATTAACAATTGAGAAAAACATAAATAATAGCTTCGATACCATTTGCATTATTTAAATCTCTTAATTACTATAAAACTATTCCAAATTAATTAATTAAAGCATTTAATATTTATAAATATTCTCGGCCCTCAGGGCTTAGAAGGATGTGCAACCACAAACCCGCTCTCACCATCAAAATGGCATTCATGCCACAGCCTTGATTGAATGCCTACCCCAAAGTAAATTGGCTGGGTGCGCCACTGATTAAGTAAATTATATGAAAATATATTTTATTTTACCTTTTCCTTCTAAATCATCTTGAAATGGTAAAATCACACTCCTGACTTTTAGGATTCTTTGATATATAATTATTATATTATTATTATTAGCACCGCGTCTTACTACCCGTTCGGGTTATACGCACTTACGCTAATGTGTAGTGATAGGGTGATTGTGATATGAAATGAAGGACCTACAGTTTAACGTGGAATCCGAACCACGGTGGTGACCTGGCATTCCACACATTCACAAGATGTCTTGTCAGAGGTGTAGGAAGGGTTTGGAAATCAGATAAATCTGTGCCGGAACCGAGGATTGAACCCCGGCCGCCAGCACAGAAGTCTGACACCTTACCCCTAGACCACCAGGTCACCTACTATAATTATTATAAAATCACAATGACTAATAAGTCATTATTGTAAAACAAAAACTAAAATAACGCTATTAAAACTCCACTATCCTTTCAACTAAAGAAAAACAAGAATTACCGTCAACTACGGTTAAAGTAGCCTCGTAAACCTCCCCCACCCCTATTCACCACTTTATCAATGCTGAAGTGCCTAAATTTGTAAGAATGGTTAAATGTGTTTGCCAAATACATGATAATACATGTAACCAGAATACGTAAACAAAACTCAATGTATTTAATTAGTGTATACATTTAAAGTTTGTTACGTATACTATTATTTTTCAATTAATTTTATATATATTTTATTTATTTTTACTTAAACTATACTGAATTAGCTTAATAAATAAACATTGTGATCTTGAATCTTTTTCAATAGTTGGCACAATGCTTAGCTTGCTTCAAAGGAACAGCATAACCTAGAGTGTAAAAACCCGAGATCATTGGCCAATTACTTATGGTCGAGCGGAAAGGAATGTGTTGCAACCCTCTAAACATTGGGAAAGATCATTAGAACCTCCCTAGCTTGCCTTGCGTTTTTCAAGAAGCAAGCCTCGGATATCCTATTGTGCTAAATAGAACCTTTTGGAAAAAGAATTAATTAAAACACAGTATTCTTGGAATATTACCCAATATTAGTTTTAAAATTAATAATACATTACATGTATATTTATTAACAATTCAAACATATGTGTTTACACAATTCGCACGGACAGCATTTAATTAAACAAAAACTAGTCCATATCATATGAGCATGCATCGCAGGACTAGCATACCCAGAGAATACGTCACTGGGGTAAAGCCTAAAGCCATTTTTATCGTTATTTCTTTTGTTATATAAATGTGTGTGATATTATTTTACTAATTTCAAGTCATTCAGTGAGCATTTCTAAATGATATTGTCGTGTGGTTCATTACATCTGTATTTTGTCTTTCAGACAGGGTACAGTGATTCCCAAAACTGTATTTTTTGTAGTATAAAAGGTTATGATCTATTTTGTTTCTTTATTCATAAGCATTTAAGTACCTATTCAGTCTGTTTTGACCTTTCCCCCCCTCTCAACCATACAGACCGGGCATCTGCTTCGACAGAGTGAACCAACCAGGGGTCCTGAGATGGAAGGACTATTCCCAAAGAGTCTATAAAATGTTTACCGGAATTTGAGATAGCCAATAAAATATTTTTCTTAAATTATTATTTTGTTATGTTCATTTAAGGGGTGTGTGGAGGTGTTTTACATTTTATAAGTTCATTCTCTCAATTGGTTCAACGCACCTCCTGGTACGATTGTTCACATTTAAACTTAAGTCTCCCACATTTTTACCAGCTCTACCAATCACCTTGCGTCTTCCGTCTCCGTGTATACCGTCCTCCTTCATGGTACTTCATTCCTCTGAAGGTGATAACTTATCTTCTAATTGAAGATCTTGAACCTCATGATTAGTTTCCTTTCTTGCTGGTGATTCTGCGTCACCTACACTTGCCCTATGTGTATAAATAATTAAACCAGGGGCGGCTCGTCCCTAAGGCGCGGAGGCGTGCGCCCCCCAACCCCACGAATCCCCAGTTCCTTTTAAAGTTATTATTCGCACTCTCACGACAATTTTATCTTGCCATAATAGTTTCAAAAAAAATATGTTTTTGGTTTAAGTAATAGCAGGCAATGTTTTTAAAATGGCATGCGGTCGGGCGCTAGGTGGTCAGCGCCTGATATTGTGAAACCAAACCTTCCCACCCCTTCACCTCTTGTCTTCAAATGGCATTCAGTCAGCCGCGCGACAGTCAGCGCCTGACAGAAACCAAACCTTCCCTCGCCTTAACCCGTTGTTCCCATCCTGCTATAGCTCGCTAGCTAGCTAGCATTGCTTATTCTTCTTTTGAAGGCGCGCTCCCTTACGCGCCCTAAGGTTGA
Source organism: Timema monikensis (assembly GCA_902151445.1). Lineage (NCBI taxonomy): Eukaryota > Metazoa > Arthropoda > Insecta > Phasmatodea > Timematidae > Timema > Timema monikensis. The sequence continues at coordinate 90,269 of CABFVZ010002439.1, read as the reverse complement.
AAGCTTGTGAAATGTGTATAGCGTGAACCACCAGTCAGTCATCCTGCGTGCTCTTGCATCTGGAGGTTGTGTGTGGCGTATGTGTTTATAATAATATTATGTAGCGTTATTTTAGGATAATGTTTATTTGAGTTATATGTTTTAATATTTTTTGTAACTAGGCTTAATATTAATAGTTCAATTCAGGCGCTTAAGACAACAAATATTGCAAGATTAACTTTTGATCATAAAAAAGAATTGAATTCATTAGGTAGGCCATGTCCTGAATTTTGTATGGAACAAAGTGAAAACATACACACACATATATTTATGCACACTACACAGCTGCAGAATTTCTACAACACATCCACGTCCTTTGGGAGAAGATTTTTTTATCTTTCCATGTTGTTTCTGATATTAATTTTTGAGTTTAACTAAATGAATATTTAGCAAAACATTTTCCGAAATTTGTGTCTTATTTTAAAGATATTATTTAGAAATAATTTATGAATTAAACAGGCTGCGCCCTCCAGCTTCTAAAGTGACGAGCCACCACTGAATTAAACTTAGGCCTATGGATAAAGCCGTAGTCAGGGGGGTTTGGAGGTTCAAACCCCACCAAAATTTAATGAACAAAATATATATAGCTTTATTTATGGTTCAAATAATATCATAATTAAGGCACAAGTACAAATTAGGGGGCATGTTACCATAATAAGCACTTCAGAAAGCTTCTAAAGGTGTTTAATATGTAGAATTTTTCCCATTCTTCGGCAGTTTTGGGGTTATGTTGCCATAAAAAATACTTCAGACATCTTCTATAACTGTTTTTAATATTTATAATTTTTTCTAACCTCCGGAAATCGGGGAATGTACCCACCAAACCCTCCATGAAATTATTGGCTGGCTATAGCCTTGCCTATATCTATGCTTTCTTGTTCTCTTAACGGGGCTCACTTCGGAGATGTACATGCCTGCTCAATTTGTAATAACTCCTTAAGGTAGAAATCACCCGCAACTGATATGTATGCATTTTTCATTTCATGGCACGATCACTATCCGGCTGACATAAATATGTCCTATTACCGATCACTTTATAGATGCTGGACGGTTGCCATCCTGGCTTCATAGGCTTCTTGTAGTTTCTTGCTAAGACTCTCTCTTTGAGAAAGAGATGTCTCGACGATCTCAAAAATACTTGACCTACCTTTGTCATGCTTCTTCTGTTTTTGTTCTCCTATATAAGTGCAACCGACTACGCAGGTTCCTTCCTAGAAACCTCATGGGTATCGACTTATTAAGTTCAATGTACTGTCCTTATCATTCTTTGGATCCAACAATGCTTTGTCAATTTCGTTCTTGAAAGATTTAACTCCGTTTTCTGCTAGACCATTTATCTCTGGATGATAAGGTGGTGAGGTAATATGCTTAATTCCATTCATTTTGCAGAACCTTTCGAATTCCTCTGAATCTAGATGTGATCCACTACCTGAGACTGGTAAGTAGAGCACAAGACACTGCTACGTTTCTGGTGAATAGACATAGATACTGATATGTCTCTGGTGAATTGAGATTATGACACAGCTATGTATCTGGTGAATATTGGCTGAGAAACTGCTATGTCTCTTGTGATTAGAGTCTAAAACACTGTATATCTCTGGTGGAGCCAAATACATTTATATATCTCTGGTGATTAGAGCCTAGGGAACTGTTATATCAATAGTGGACAGAGCCTAAGACACTGCTTTGTCTCTAGTAGTTAGAGCCTAAGACTATTATGTCTCTGGTAATTAGAGCCTCAAACACTATTACGTCTCTGGTGATTAAAGTCTAAGGCACGGCTATGTCCCTGACACATCGAGCCTATACCATCACTATGTCTCTGATGGCTAGAGCTAAGACATTGCTGTGTCTCTTGTGTGTATTGCCTAAGACACTGCTATGTATCTGGTGGGTAGTGGCTTTAGCAGTGCCATGTCTCTTATAAGTAGAGCCTAAGCCACTGCTATGTCTCTGGTGAGTATAGAGCCTCAGATAGTCCTTTGTAACTGAGGATTAGAGCCCAAGATCCTGCTATGTCTCCAGTGAGTAGAGGCTGACAAACTGTTATGTCTATGATGATTAGAGTCTAAAACACTCATAGGTATCTGTGAGTAAGCCTAAGATACTTTTATGTCTCTGGTGGGTAGAACCTTAGATACTGCTGTGTCTCTGGTTATTAGATCTTTAGACTCAATTATGTATATGGTTAGTACTGTTTTTCATAAATAAGTAAGGATTCTATAAAACTAAATATTTTTGTATGCTGCTATCTATTTTTTTTGGCTTAAAGCTAAATATTTATATCCATTGCTTTATATGAGATATTTTGGAACTTATTTTCGACCCTACAGTACTTTATGAGAAGTTTTTAAAATAATTATTTGTTTTGTTTTTTATTTTTCATAGGTTGGCTAAAAACTGTTAGATTATTGTGTTTGTAGGCTTGTGGCGGACAGTGAATTTCTGAGTGCAAAATGTCTGACAACAAGTAAGTTTGTTTAATTATTGTTTTTTTCTATTTATTAATAATTATTAAAAGTATTTTAATTTATATAGAAACGAGATTTACTTGATCAAATTTGCTTATCAATCTCTCTGGCTGGTTGTGGGTTCTCGCCATACAATAGTAGCCTATACTCTTAACCTAGAACTTGTTTTTAACTATGTTTGATACGGGATGAGGATTGACAAAGGGGAAATATAATGATGACATTTGCTATAAGAAAGTGCTTAAAATCACATTGGGAAATAATCCTCATCGAATCTGCCTGGGATTAAAACCTAAGCATCACGGATCCATGTTAGTATGCCACCTCTTCTCATGATCTAACATAATTTGTTTAGTGATGATACGCTCCTGGATGATCTAGGGGACGACATCGACTATGATCTCGCAAATGAAGATGAAGAGGCATTACTTGCAGATGACTACGACATTGAGGTAATATAATGGGGTTGGTACACTTATGGCTCGTCTACATAGAATCCTACCCGCTTTTCGGGAGTCAGAGTCATAATATTGACTATCTACATTGAATGTTGCAGTCACAGTAGTAAGTCAGAATTGTTGAAAGAAGATGAACACTGTTCATCTCTTGTGTTGCGATACGTTGAATTCGGTCAATCAAAAACATATTGTTGCACTACCAAAGTCAGTTAAAGTTAATATTTATTTAATCTAGGATAATAGCCTACTTCATGGAACTCTATATAAATACATACTGAATTTATTAATTAAAAACAATTGTTTTAACATAATATATTTTAATTATCTGAAACTATTAATATTATCACTTTCATTATGAAATCACAGTCCATGCTGTTGTATGTATGCTCTTTGCCTCACTTTATGTTGGCTTTGAATCGTTAAACACTTATGTAAAGTGGATTTTGATGATCTTAGTTCCTATTGTTTGAAATACATGCTACAACATTTCATTGTAGACAGTACCTTTTGTTGTAAGGAATTACAACTGACACATTACTACAGTGACCTCCGACAAGCGCGTACTACTCTTTGTAGATGACTCAATATCCGAATGTCATAAACATGTTTTCTTTGTTATAGAAAATATACAACTTTTCATTGAGTATTAAAACACACAATAATACTATACTTGAATAAAACTATTATCAAGATTGTCATACATTTTTTAAAATTATAAAATTATAATATACTCTCCTAAAGCACAGAAGAATGTAAATATTTAAAGGAATGAAAAAGACACAACACTGTAGTGAGAGTTTTCATGACACAATATTTAATATCTTTATTATTCTAAACCATCCCAACCTAACGTAACCTAACCTTCCATCTTTCAAAACATGTTACTCGCTTTGGTGATCTAATGGCCTAAGATGTAGGCCTACCACTCGCAATAGACCAGACCACTAATGACCCAATGACGAGGAGATGGAGGTTCAGAATCCCGGTCGTGTGAGATGAGTTTTAAAAAATAGTTTTCCATTCTTCCTTCACACAAATGCAGGTACATTTTCTCTAAATTCAACCTTTTTCATCCTTAACACATTGGTGTAAAGTACAAATGAACAGGTATTGAAATGTGGTGACATAAAACATATTTTTCCTCAAATATATTTACTAAAATAAAATACCTTATTCATGAATATGTGAGTACACTATTTTGATCTTGGTTTTTAAAATTCATTTTTTATATGATCTTAGTCTTTTTCTATTTCTTCTCATTAATATTTCCAAAAACATTAAATACGGAATATTATTTTTAAATATTTATCACAAATTACAGTAATCAGAATTTAATTTATGGCTGTCAAGTTTTGGGTTTTGCTAGTTTGGGATAGTTTTAGAACTTTCTAAACATATTAATTATTTGGTGGTAAACTATAACATATTAACCAGGAGATATGAAGAAAGTCCCTGTATGACTTTATGTTGATCAGATATATTAACTACTTTATTTAACATCAATTTTATATGAAATTGCCTTGATTTTTAAATATGACTTCTCTTTTTTTCAGAGCTCAGGTCAGTTCTTGGAAGATAACGGGGAGTTGTTGGAAGTCCAGGAAGCTGAAGAGTATCAGTAAGCATTGGCACTAGTACTGGTCTAGATGATAAGTTGCACCAACATTCATCCGTGATCTTCAGCACTTATATCCATCAATTATAACTAATCCTACACTTGCATTTAATAAAATGTGGGACGGTCGTTTTATTGATTGCATTTATTAAATGAAGTTTATCTACTAAGCTAAGAAATTATATATTTTTTACCACAAGGGTTTGAAAACATGTTGGACCTGGAATTTCTAGTGAATTTATGCTAAGTGTTTTAGTAGAATAACAAGTTCATCTCCCCCCCAACCCTCGACTAGCTCTCACCATCTTGGTCTAGTTTACCTCAAGTAACAGAATAGCAAATACACGATATGATACCTCCCCAACTCACCTCGTTGGGGGTCACACCCAGACAAAATGTGTCACTCGGTGTTTGTTGTGCCAGGGAGTACGAGGAACCCCTTGAGGATGTATTGGACCTGGGGACGACCGAAGACCTGGACTCTGAGATCCAGGACAACTCTGACATGTCGGCCAACATCCGGGAGTCCAGTGTGTCCCATTTGGACAGTTACGGAGAGGTGACCACCTCCAGGGGGGACAATAAAGGTACACCTTAATCCAGTACTGCCGCAGCATGTGCTTGGAGAGAGGGTGGAGGACCACTAGGTATATTGCCATGTTCGCTCCATACAACATACATTTCGGTACACGCTAACATTACATGAGTGGCAATGTGAGTCAAAAATTTATTTGATGAAATGATGAATACAAAGCGTGGGTTTCCTTTGGAGAATCTTTGCGTTGTGAGAAAAATGTTCTGAGTCTGGTCATAAAAACAAAAGCCAATAAATACTATTCTTTCCTTACAACCGTGAGGTCTGCACTGATTTACCTGAATTTTCTTTGAACTCCTGTTTATTAGGAGTGTGCGACGCTTTGAAACATTGTCACCTTTGACTTAGCTTTGAAACATTGTCACCTTCGACTTAGCTTTGAAACATTGTCACCTTCGACTTAGCTTTGAAACATTATCACCTTCGACTTGGCTTTGAAACATTGTCACCTTTGACTTGGCTTTGAAACATTGTCACCTTTGACTTAGCTTTGAAACATTGTCACCTTTGACTTGGCTTTGAAACATTGTCACCTTTGACTTAGCTTTGAAACATTGTCACCTTCGACTTAGCTTTGAAACATTGTCACCTTCGACTTAGCTTTGAAACATTGTCACCTTCGACTTAGCTTTGAAACATTGTCACCTTCGACTTAGCTTTGAAACATTGTCACCTTCGACTTAGCTTTGAAAAAAATTCTGGCTTCGACAATTACAAATTTAAAATATTGACAGCTAAAATACTCAATCTATGGTCAATTAATCCTGTTATGGGCGGTTTAATACTCTACATATTGATATTCATATGAAAGAAACCCACTTAATTGACTTGCAAGTTGTGATAGTAACTTAATTTATTATATTAAAAAAAATCTTACAAACAATTGTACAATAAAACACTTCAAGTAATTTTAGCGCACAAAGCTCTCTGTAAATAATCACAATATTGGATAATACTTTTTAAATAATGAAGCAACCATCAAAAAATATTCACAGTTTGAATCTGCTTTGAGAATATTTAATAAATTCAATTGGAGTTTGTTTCAAATTGAAAAAATAGATTTGGCACACTCCTAGTTGAAAAAATGAATTTATTAGGTTAACAATGTTTTTATTTTGTGTACAAAAACCAAAGCGCGTCATGCACACATAGTTTCCATTTTAGACAGAGGACTGATGAAACACATATGTGTGATTCAAGAAAAATCACCAACAAAAATTCATTTTTAATATAAAGCTACCTTAAATGTGTCAAATGTATTTTTTTAAATGGTGAGTTACAAAATCAAACCGCAACACCCACAGTTACAAGTCAGCAGTTAATGTGTTAACTCCCACCCTTAGTGGAGACATATACAGCTATATTCAGGCGTGCTAACAAGTGACCCACCCTGTGTGTTGCACTAGACCGGGAAGTGTCCATTACTCAGCCCCGACAAGAAGACAGCTTGAGGCCCCCAGGTACCGAGGGCCCTCAGTCCGAGGAGGAGGAGGATGACAAGGAAGAAGGAGAGGGGAGAGACAGGTTCAAGATGGAGAGACCCAGCATCGTGTCGCTCAAGAGCAGCAAGAACTACGGCAACATTCCGGACTCGCTTGGTGAGTCCCAAACAAACCACCGGCTCACAAACTTTCCTAGTCACTACTGTCAGGTTCATGTTCACTTCTAGCCGAGTGAAAGCACTCTCACTCAACACTGGGTTAGACACTCACTCAAAATGGTTTAGTGTTTCTTTAAAAAAATTTTTTGGACATCTGAAAAAAAAGGGAAAGCACTTTCTCTTCTGTCATTGACAAGTTGACGTAAAAGAATAATCCTAGTGTTTGGTTTCCAGGCAATAAGCAAAAGGACTCTTGAGTCGACGTTATGTGCATGTGTGCTCGTGAGTTGGTTTATTAAAATGTATTTCCTTGCAGACAACGTGATATCGACGGAGGAGCTGCCCAACCAGCAACAGCGACGCCAGCAGCAACAGAAGAGGGACAATTGGAGAGGCCGCAGAGGGCGTGGTAGAGCAGGCCCGCAAAGACCTCACTTTCAACACACCCGGCCCCCTGCGGGGCCTGTGTTCCCTCCTCAGACACCCCAACACCACAAGATACTCATCAATCCTCACTTCCGGGGTGGCGCGCACCAGAATGACGGTACAAGATGGTTCATGTTAAGTTGAATTGGGCATGTGCGGGGACCATTTTACTAAAACAAACCATGGATCTGCAAGATTCAAATTCTTGTCTTAAACGTATAAAACATTTCTCAATAATTTGAGGAATTTGCAGGAGGAAAGAAAGGGAAGAAAAGTAAAGAACTCGGTTAATATGTGACATAACTAAGCTAAGTGATAATGTTTTAATTTTAACATCATTTGATAATAAAGGTCCAATACCTTAGTTCAGTCTGTAGCGTGTCTGTCTACTGAGATAAGGGTCCCGGGTTCAATCCCTCAGCATGCCTGGAAAATGTATCGTTGGTGAAATGTGGGTTTCCCCCTTTCACAGTGATAAATTAACGGCCAAGGTTCTGGGTGTTGTGCCTGCCCTAGTCTTAAGTTGTATTATAAGTCATGTATGAAACTAGACAGGCCTAGCAAACCGGTAATGGAAAATATACGGCTGGAATAAAAAACTGATCACATGCTGGCGACATATGAGATATTCTTGAAGCTGAATCGTAGTTCCAATGTGTTTGGTTGTTTATTTTATGCTTTGGAAAATTATTATATTATGTTTATTTATATACCTTTATGCACTAAAACTACTTTGATTTTTTTTTTAATTGCTCAATTGTGTGTATAGTTTTGTTTTATTTTGATAAATCAGTACGTGACACTCCTCTACTGGTTCTCTAAACAAGTAATCAAACCCAAAGCCTCTGTAAACAATGCCAGGCAAGTTTTGGTCGGCAGGAGTTGTGTTCTCTAGAGAGTAGATTGTGTACTGGTTTTATGTTTTGCTCCATCCCTAACTTTTATCCAATTGCACCAATGATATCGAGACAATAAATGTTTTTTATGGGGGGATCAGTATACCCTATTTTTGTACAAGGGTAAGGGTGAACCATTTAAGGAAAATCTACCCTTACACGTGATCACTTTGTATCTGGCGAATCAGACTCGAAAATAAGAATACACGAGGTCCACGTTTTCAATTCAAAACAAAGTTGAATCAAATAATGTGAAATATTTTTAAACCCAATCGAATTTCGAATATTTAAAAAAATATTTTGGTTGAAGAGTAAAAAAATCTTTTGAATACCTACAGTTTAATTTTCATAGAACACCTGTTATTTGAAAACTGCATATTCGTATTGCCAGAGTCGCAAAAATTTCGTAATTTTTTAAATTTGCATTCTTAGTCCGTTTGGTTAGTAATGTAAAGATAACCATTCATTATTTATTATTATTATTATTTAGCATCCCGTCTTACTACCCGTTCGGGTTATACACTTTAAGTACTAATTACGCTAATGGATTAGGAATTGGGAGGATTGAATGAGAGGAAGTGAACCCGCATTTGCGTCAAGGGAGCGTGGAAAACCATTTTGGAAAAACCACCCCCAGTTCACCTGACCGAGATTCGAACCTCGATCTCCCCGTCCTCAGCAGTCGAGCTCAACACGACTAGCGCGTTAGCCAACTACGCCACCGAGGCGGGTGATAACCGTACAGTAATCATTAAAGAAGTATTATTGGAGGTTTTGCATAACTTTTTAGATGAACTTTATAACTAACAAATCAAAACATATTTCTATAATGTCAAATGTTAGTGGCTTTTAATCAATGTTGGTAGAAAGTGGGCCTCCTATAATTATTACTACAGGTATTAATTACATATCATTAAAAACATTATTTCAAAAATGTGACAAACATATTTTCTTCTAATCTTAAAATTAAGTATTTATTTCAACATTTAATTAATTAATTTAAAATGTTTATCATAGAACTTAAATATGCTGTGTTAATAACAGCACAAAATAACAAAAATTGAATGTAAATATTTGTTTTAAATTTACATATTTTAATTATCAAAGTTTTATAATATTTGATTCCAGAGTTTTACTTTTGTTTAAATAGAGAAGAGTTTACAGGACATTTAAGAAGGAGAAAATTTTTTATTTTATTTTTTGCACTCTTCCATGAGTTAGTTAAATATAAAACATCATTTTCAAAAGAGATTAACTAATAAAAATAATGTATTAAAATTAATTATTTGATTAGTATTATTCAATATTTGTTCAAAATTTTGCTATTTGTGTTAATAAAAAATGCTGTTTCTGCACAAAAAATTCTATTCCCACACCCCTAACTATATTATAGCCCTAATGTTTTTATGATATATTATTTGTATTACATTTAATAATGTCAATGCTTTTACACGTATTTCTATATTAGTATAAAAACATATATATATATATTTTTTAATCTAGAATCCAAAGCATAATTTTTATAATTTCCCGTTCCCGTCCTGATATAAAAATGTCATTCCTGTCCATCCCTCAAGCCAACAAATACTCGAAGCAAATTCAAAGTTTCTAAGCTTGGCTAGATGAGCTTGACGTTAAAGTCGGTGGGTCCACTGATGGAATTTAGTAATGAAATGTATTACTAAAGAAGAACAGATTAATGTTGTAACATTTTTGATCAATGTTTTATCAGCGCACTGCTGGCCACTGTCCAGACATGGACANGGGGGGGGGGGCATACTCTCAAGTCTAGCCAGGGCCCATGGAGGGGCTTCACCTCGGAAACACTCCCAGGGTCCAAAATAATGATAATATCGTATTTATTTGGGCGAAGTTAAGGCCAGATATAGTGTGTTTTCTTTCCAGGCCGCGCGGTGTGGCAGGTGGACAATAACTCTGGTCAGGGGGACTCTGCCCCACCCCCTGAAATGTATCCCCAGCAGTTCCACCCACAGGGCCCTTCTCCATCCTATCACCAGCCGCCGCCACATTACGACAGTCAGCCACTGGTGTACCAGCCCCAGGAGAACTACATGGTGAGCTTGGGAGAACAAATTACTAGACAACTAACTCTCTGGTCTCAAGGCCATTAGAACGTAAGCTCTCCATTCAACCCTAACCTGACACAACCTCCTTCAACTACATTCTCACATTATCCTCACATCGACATCTTGGCCTTCCAAAGGGTCTTGTATCTTCAGGTTTTCCAACTAAACTGTTGTGTACACACCTACCCATATTCACCACATGACCACCTCAACTCATGATGTGCTCCTTGATATGTCTCTGGATGCATACAAACCATTAAGTTCTTCATTATGTAACATTCTCCGTTCTCCTGTTTGTTCATTTAATAGGAAATGTTCAATAATTGAAAAATTAAGGCTGAGCTTAAGAATCAGAATCGAGAAAAACCGGTATCTTGATATCTCTGGTCTTAATATCACAAATTTCAATCCAATAATTCTAAACTTTCAAATACTATTAGCTCTAGTCTTATAACTAAAACTTCCTAAGCAAGATGTCAAGAAAACATCGAAATAAAACTAAAAATATGAAAGTTCCCCCTGTAATTATAATTGGTTCTGGACCACCAATAAGCAGTATTAGAGCTATACAACAAATGTCACTTAAAAATACATTTTTTTATTTTAATGATTAGAGCCTCTATTCAGAAATTTTCTCGAATCCTCGAATATCCTTAAGGATTCACTAGTACCATCCCTAGTTTTCACTTTTATTTGTGCTTTATACAATTTGTATTATATTTAAATATAATTACATATCATGAAGCTACGAAAGTCCTAGCCAGCCGGTAGTAGAAAATATATGGCTTCAATAAAAAACTGACCACAGGCTGGAAACAGTGATGGAGGTGAAAAAATAAATATATTAGTAAATGATTTAGAACATAGCACTAGGCTAAATCATGGTTTACATTAGGAGGGATAGCCAGCACACTTACCTTGGTGATACTGGAGTAGAAATTGTTTAGAGAGAAGAATAAAAAAAACACACACATTTTCAAGGACAACCTTTCACTGCCAAGGACTCGTCATCAGGTCTAGTTAGTAGACTGCGAGTGTCACCAATGTCAGTGCTGACTATCCCTCCTAATTTAAACCTATTAGTAAATTAATGTTTGAATGTTGTGCCACTGAAACCATACGGCAACATTATAAATTGGGTAATTTTTCATTCAACTAAAATAATTTAGTCCTTGACTAGTTTTTTTATGGTTCATTTCACTGCCAACAAATTGTAAATGTTCTCAACAGGACCTTTTTGCTGTTGTGATCTTGAATAAATCCACAAGTTTTAATTTTTGGGAAATCATAATTAATTAACAAAATAAGTACGAACTTGAACATATTCCAACTGACCGCTGATGTTTGTGTGTGCCAGAATCAGTCCCAAGTCCAACAAGCCCCACCAGGACAATGGCCCGGGCCCCCGGGCTCGGAACAGTTTGTCCCTGACAGCAGTAGTGGCCCACAATACGGGATGGAGCATCACTTTCAGTTCAACCAGCCTCCTCCCTCGGCCCAGTTTGGACCCCCACCACCGGCGCAACATCACCCACACTTCCAGCCACCACCCCAGGTCAGTAGACAATCTCCCGTCATAGATTTGAGTCCCATTAAAACAAAATATACAACACCCATTGAACTGGTGACCTGGTGGTAAGGTGTCAGACTTCTATGCTGGGGTCCGGGGTTCAATCCTTGGTCAAGACACAGATATATCTGATTACCAAACCCACCGCCGTGGTTCGGATCCCATGTTAAACTGTAGGTCCTTCATTTCATCTCACAATCACCCTACCATTACACATTAACGTAAGTGCGTACAACCCAAACGGGTAGTAAGACACAGTGGTAATAATAATAATAATGATAACAATAATAATAACTAACAATTGGAATGCCAGGCCGCCACCGTGGTTCGGATTCCATGTTAAATTGTAGGTCCTTCATTTCATCTCACAATCACCCTACTATTACACATTAGCGTAAATACGTATAATCCGAACGGGTAGTAAGACGCGGTGCTAATAATAATAATAATAAAACAATAACAATAATAACAATGACAACGACGGAAGACGACGGAAGACGACGATGATGGACGGACGACGACGACGGAAGACGACGATGATGGACGGACGACGACGGACGGACGACGACGATGACGGACGGACGACGA
>CABFVZ010002439.1:61627-76820 GCA_902151445.1 Timema monikensis | reverse complement strand
GACGACGACGGACGACGACGACGACGTATGGGCGACGACGACGACGACGGATGGACGACGACGACGATGACGGACGGACGACGACGGACGAAGACGACGGACGAAGACGACGATGACGACGGACGAAGACGACGACGACGATGACGGACGAAGATGACGACGATGACGGACGACGACGACGACGGACGGACGACGTTGACGGATGGACGACGACAATAATATATAATAATTACTATTGTTGATATCACTGATTGAAGAAAATTAAACTCTTTTTGTTTTTACTGAGAAAAAGTTTTTGTCATAAAAACTGCAAAATCACTAACCTTTTATCACATACCCTTCCATCACACCTTAATATTTACAAAAAAGTGATCTTAGCCAAAATTTTAGAATATAAGATATTCTGTCATAAAAAACTTGTCACCCACGTGATTCTCTTATGACCTGGAACTCAAGTTAATTTCTCAGTTCGTTCTAATACTCGGCCAGTTTCCAGTCTGTCTTTGACTTCGCTATGTAACTAGAGTTATGGATCATAATTTTAAACTAAACCCCCTGAATCCAAATCTAAGATTTTTCTTAAATCAAAAATTTTGAGCCAACTCTGAATCTTTCCAATTTTAAGATTTTAAACTTCGAATCTTAGTAACATTCGGATTCGAATTTGAAATTTTGAAAGTTTTCGCAGGCTTAATCTTGTCATCGCATGCTGAAGTAATTGAATTACATGTTGTGGTAGTAACTTTGTTCATCAAATTAGCTCAAAATATGTTGAACTTTTTTTAAATAAAAGTTAGTGTCAACATTTTCTTAATACACACAATATATATTTTATCTAGTTATTTTTCAATACAATATCCCAAAAAAATACTCAAATTTTGATTTGGCCCCACTTTGAATTGTAAAAAGTGGACTTTGCACATCCCTTCTTATCGCCGCAGTGGAACTACTAATAATAGACCAACCAGAATTCCAAACTAGTGATGAACCTCACAAGCAAAATAAAATATGTTTTGGGGAGACGATTCTCCCGAGGTCAGTCTTAGGGGCAAGTATTGTGCCCCGACTATAGCTCTGCGACAGTCTATTCTATGTTGTGTTGGTTGTTAACGCTGCAGTCCGGAGACTGGGGTGCAACAGTTGTACTTGACGACAGCACCAGTGCCTCCCAAATGGGGGCTAATGAGTCCACAGTGTACTACTTCCACTCCCAGGTATGTCCTGCAGGTTACAGACAAGTGGCCTGAGTGACACCCACTCTGGTGGTTGCATGGTCTAATAGACTTGACTAGCAATGATGGAGCAATCAGAGTTCAAATCCCTGTCGGGTGTTATGAATGTGTTTTTTCACCCTCCTTACACACAAATGTAGATACACCTCCTCTAAATTCAACTCTCCCTATCCTAGTGTAGTTGTTACATTTTAGGAGTGTGCGAAGTTTCGAAACTTAAACTTGGCTTCAAAACGACTATCAGCTTCGACATCGCTCTCAAATAAAATTCTGGCTTAGACAAAGCATGAAGCTTTGCAAGTAAAGATATTTAAGGTTAAAATACATATTTATCTTTAATTCATTTCGTGTTTTGTATATTAAAAATTAATATTAACACAAATAAAAATCCTAAGTAATTAAATTACATGCTTTGATAATAACTTCAGTTTAGGAAAACATAATTTATCTTATTTGCAATATAGCATTTTTAAAATCATTTTAAGTATCTGAAGCTATATGATATTTAATTATTATTTTTTCAAACACAAACAACATTTTTTTTTTTAATTATTTAAACTTTTATTTGGCTTCAGGAGTATTTCATATTATTTATTTGGACTTGAAAATGAAATATTGCACCTCAAACATCTCTACAGCTACCAACAGAATGGAGATAGGACAGAGAATATAAATTGACAAAAACTGTGTTTGGTGCCGGTTTCACTGTCCCACTCATTCTTAAGAGCCGTATTAGGACAAGTAAATCTCTTCATGGATCACTAGTCACCCTCTAGATCAGGCATGCTCACCCTTCCCTCGACTGAGGACCACAAATTCTTGGGGGAGGTTGGCCGGGGCCCACACATAACAGTTAAAGGAGCTAATGTATGATTATTATAAAAACATAAACAACTATTTTGTAATATATATTTGTAAGCTGGTACAATAAAGGTGGTTGGAAACATATAAAAGGGAACTAACATAATATCACTTGAAAAGAAGGACATAGTTTACACTGCTGCCACTGGACAAAGAGGTAATGGGTGCCTTTTTAAGAAAATTGACCGTTGCCACCCAATCCCCTGACCTAGGTTTCATTCTATCGGAACTCATCAGGGAGGAATGTGAAACGTGCTTACGCAACTTCCTAGAAGAGGAAACCAAAAAACAAGAGGGTAATAAAGGTAATTGGTAAATAATGAAAGGACACACAGATAGAAACATGTAAAAGGAATAACATAAAGAACAAACACAGGAAAAAGACATTGGGATATAAAAACATACACGAATAATTATTTATCTTTAACAAACACGTGTCACTAAAGTAATAGACTAGACTGCCGATAACGGGGAGATTAGGGATTCAATCCTGGTTGAGTGTACTAAGGGTGATTTTTCACTTCCTCTACACACAAATGGGGGTACACTTCCTATAGATTCAACCTTACTCATTCTCAAATCATCATTAGTGTGACTATTAGTATATATGAATATAACCTGCATTGTTAAAAAAAAGTACATAAATGCTAGAATTAATATGATACTTACAATTTAGTAAAATTTGTAGAAACTAGCACTCATCTTCAACTCTGAGAGACTAATTTGTTGTTTATTTCTTCAATTTGAGTTGGCGGACACTAGACATAGGCAGGGGACGGAGGCATGGGTTTGGACGTGCTTGCTCCAAAGCTTTTTTACAGCGGCATATTTCACTTTCTCTAATGAAACATTAGGAATAATAAGATCAGAAACCTCTTGAATAAGCTGTCTCTGAAGTTAAATATTAGTTTTGTTAGTAAGAAAAACCTTGTTTCAAATTGTAGAAGCTATCTTTTGAGATTATGTCGACAAATGTTATATTCATATGGCAAAGATATATCCGTATCTTGTAGAGCCATGGACACAAATTAATACTTGTGATGGTCCAGACTGGCTCGTTGTTTTTCAAATCAACTAAAATCATATCTAGCGACTATCATCGCAGCACTCTCACCTTAAGATATACCGGATGCAGGAACGACACGACTGCCTCCTAACGTCTTTGAGGTGGTAAAACTAAGAACTATGTATTTGTTTCAGAATGCGTTCCACCCCCCAGGGGGTCCTATGAGTGGGGGTCACATGAGGTTTAGGCCTCCAGGGCCCTTCCACAACCAGCCCAGACATGTATTCCCAGGTGAGAACCTGCAAATGTCTTGTTTTGACACACTTATGGTGCGAGCCTGTATCGAGTGTTGGAGACAAGATCATTGTAATTATCATCAACGTTTGTCTAGATGTGGCTGGGCCAATTTAGTAAACTCCCCTCCATCTTCCTCTTTACTTCAACCAATCTTAATATTTTATTTGCTTCCTTTCTTCTCCTCTCACTTGCAGATTGTCTGTTATCTGCTCCTCCCATTTCTACTATCTCATGTACTCCCTGTACACACACTCTTTCCTGAATGGCTTCATTCCTAATCTTGTTTCTCCTCGTGACAGCTAACATGCTCTTCACAAACTTTATTATCACGGCCTCTACTTTCCTGGTTTCTTTTACATTAATTGTCCTTGTTTCTGCTGCATGTGTGACAATGGGTACAAAGTACGCCCTGTACATTTCTTCACACTTCAAGGGCACTTTTCTTCTTTATATCAGGTCTCTTTCGCACATATATAACAACTCTCCCTACTGTCATCTTCTCATTTGATCCTCTCTACTTCCACCTTTCTCCTCATCACGCCTCCAATATATTTTACGTTATGTTATTTTATCAGCTCTACTCCATACAACCTTATATTTTAACTATACCTTACCCTCTTCCTTGTCAATATCATCACTTCACACTTTGCCATGCTAAATTCCTCTTCCTTCTCTCCCCATACCATCAAGTCATCAGCAAACATCGTGGCTTTCATTCTTTCTTCCCAGAGTTTTCCTGACACTTTGTTCATGACCATTTACATTACTATTTTAAATGTTAGTGGTGAAAGAGCATTACCCTGTTTCACTTCATTTTATAGTTGGTATTACTCCATCTGCCCACTCTCCGTCTTACACAACTCATGTTATCTCATTACAACTCCTCTTTCCACTTCGGCCTCCTCCATTGCTTTCAAAACTTTATTTCTATCCACGCTATCATATGCCTTCTCCACATCCATAAGTACCATTACCAAGTGTTTCTCATATTCATACCTTCTTTCCATCAGCTGTCGTATGACAGAGATTAAGTCTAGTGTAGACCTCTGTTCCCTAAATCATGCTGTACCTCTCTCCATCTTCCTTTCATTTTATTTCTTATTCTCTTTTCCGGTATCTTGAACAGTGGCGTATCAGCTTTATTCCCATATAATTTGTACCCCCTTCCTGTCTCCTTTCTTGAAAATAGTTATTATAACTCCTTCCGGTATCTTGTTCTCCTTCCAAAACTCTCTCAGCACCCTGTATAAACATTGTATACCTACTTCACATGCTGCTCTTATCATTTCATCCACATGCGGTCCTTTTCTTTGTTTCATCCTCCACCTCTTTCCGTGTGGGACCTCTTTCCTCATCTTCTGCTATTTCTCCCTCTCATCCCCTCCTCTTATGAGTTTAACATATTATCAATAATGTCCCCTCCTTAGTTCCATCATTTTAACTTCTTGTCTCTTCTCTCTACTGTTTCTCACCTGAGTTCATAACACCCTCTTTCTTTCTTCTACATTCCTTCCCATCATCCCTGTTCATTTTCTTCCTGTCTTCCAGTACAACACTCTCTTTGCTCTTTTCTTCTTATTCTCTTCCTTCATCCTCTCGTTTCACCTTGTGTCTTTTTCCACTTCTTTCTTTCTTTTCTTACTCTCTTTTATAGTCTATGTTTACTAATGTGAATCTAATCAGAATCAAACATTTAAAATTGGTTCGAATCCAAATCAAATATTAATTATATATGTATTAATTGAGTCCAATAAACAAATACAGTTTTATTAACTAATATTATTTTATTGGGCTCAATTAAAAACATATAATATAGCTTAATATTTTATTTGGTTTTGATTCATCTTTAAGTGTTCGATTTGAACTTGATTCATATTAGACAGTATTGATTTAGCTCTGATTCATATTAGAAATCATTATATTTGGGTTAAAATATGCAATTCTATGCAGGGATATTCTAGTTTAGGTTGGTACCATCGTTAAATGTGTCGTTCGTTTTTTTATCTAATCTGTGTCCATGCATATAAACCTGTTTAACAGTTGAGTCATGTTCTTAGTTACAGCATGTACTGTTAGTTCTAAAACCCATTAATTTTTCTATAAACTTGTGTACTCTGACAAGATTCACATTAATAAGCGTAGATTTGAAATTGAAACTCTTAGATCAACACTATCTTAACGGATGCTATGTAATGATGTTCAGGTGGTATGAACGCGCCGAGGCAGGGTGGTATGAACGCGCCGAGGCAGGGTGGTATGAACGCGCCGAGGCAGGGTGGTATCAACGGCTCAAGACTGGGTGGTATGCATGGCAGGGGCAGACCCCCACAAGGATTCAGACACCCCCCACCACAACTGTCCCACCAACAACCGCGGCGCTTCTTGCCGCCACAGAAGAGGCAGTCCTTTGAGATGGCTCCGCCAAACAGCGGTCCAATCAAAAGAAAGAAGGTATTCGGGTCGAGAGTCATTGGTTAGGTTACTTAGGGCGTTGCAACCTTCAAGGACTTCAGATTTGTATCAGAAATACTTTTTTATGATTTAAATGAATCCTTGATCTCTCACATACCAGAGAATTGGGATGTCTCATTTCTTATTTTGAACTAATACCAACTGCCACCTAACCAATATGGCGGACTTATGATGGTTCGTGTGAAAGATATGTTCACTAACCATAGAATACCTATCCTTTGCATGGATGTTAACAATTATTGAAATTTAGGAGTCTAGGGGTATTTGAATTTCAAGATCTTAGCATATGAGCTTGTAATAGACGCACAAGTTCAGATGCTCTAGATTTATAGGCTCTACAAATATGAGCTGCTTGTGTAGGGTTAATTTGGAGCTTTATTGTGTCTGGAGTTGAATGATTCATTGCTCTTCTTTCTACATGTCTGGATGTTGGTTGTGTAAGACTGTGTTGTATTGTTCTCTCTACTTGTCTGGATGTTGGCTGTGTAAGACTGTGTTGTATTGTTCTCTCTACTTGTCTGGATGTTGGTTGTGTAAGACTGTGCTGTATTGTTCTCTCTACTTGTCTGGATGTTGGTTGTGTAAGACTGTGTTGTATTGTTCTCTTTACTTGTCTGGATGTTGGTTGTGTAAGACTGTGCTGTATTGTTCTCTCTACTTGTCTGGATGTTGGCTGTGTAAGACTGTGCTGTATTGTTCTCTCTACTTGTCTGGATGTTGGTTGTGTAAGACTGTGCTGTATTGTTCTCTCTACTTGTCTGGATGTTGGTTGTGTAAGACTGTTGTATTGTTTACTCTACTTGTCTGGATGTGGTTGTGTAAGACTGTGCTGTAATGTTCTCTCTACGTGTCTGGATGTGGTTGTATAAGACTGTGCTGTAATGTTCTCTCTACGTGTCTGGATGTGGTTGTATAAGACTGTGCTGTATTGTGGGTCTGATCCCAGGATTAGAACAGTCGAAGGTAGCTTCTCCATCTTCTCATCGAATCTGGCCTGGATCTTACTTGCGCTCAATGTTTGTTTGACAGAGAATGCCGGACATGAACAACCTCCATGAGGTTCAAACGGTGGACACCCTCCCAGATACCACCGTCAGCGACACCTTGCAGTTGCAGGTGACTACATAATTAGCTTAAATCTTTCAGTGAACTTTAAATATTCATTCACTCGATTTCTCTTGGAACTATACACGTTCTAGAACTCTACCGGTTCCAATGTAAGAATGTGTTATGTGTCAGGAGCCTGAGGATGAGGAGACCCGACTGTACCGTCTCAAGATTGAGGAGCAGAAGAAGCTAAGAGAGAGGATCCTTCAGCACAAGGAGCAGCGCAGGAAGATGGCAGCACTGGAGAAACAGCGACAGCTTCACCAGCAGGGTGTCGGCGTTGACGCGCAGGCGGGAGGTGGGTTGTACCACTGGTGCATGGTGCGAGGTTGCCATGCACTGGGAAAACACAGGGAATGTTTCGTGTTTACAATAAACAGGGGAAACATAGGGAGTTTCACAAAAAACTGACAAAAAAATCGGAAAATTTGTGAATTTTACACAGCTAGCTATAAGTGTTTAATAGATGTGAAAGGGAACCGAACTAAGTGCACAGATTCAAACACATCTTAACCCATCCTTCTGAAATATTTGGTTGCCAACAACCGCCCCAACAGCATCATGTGCTAATCTCTAACTACGTGACTTCACAAAATAAAATTTCATTCATCTACACTTCATTCAAAGTTGTTGGGAAGAATGAAAATTTCTTATGAAAAATCTGAAAAATACGGGGAATTTTTCACCAAGAAAATAGTATCAACCCTGATGCTATTCGGTTTTATGAGGCTACGGCCATACTTGCGAGCTGTTCCCCAGCATGCAACACCTTGTTATAAACGAGGGTACAGTCATACTTGCGAGCTGTTCCCCAGCATGCAACACCTTGTTATAAACGAGGGTACAGTCATACTGCGCGACTAGGGTCTGATGATACTGGGGGGACTCTTGGTCTCCTGTATAAATAATATTGCTCATTGTTCTGGCTACCTGGTCGCGATGTTTTCTTATTGCTGTGGCCAGATTGCAAGTGACCTGACTTGACTCAAGTTTATCTTTGAACTAAATACTGTGCGTGAAGACAGCAGTACTCTATGGTACATGGAAGAGTGTTGACATTGAAATGACGTGTCCTCTGATTGGTGCCCAGGAGATGCAGGCCAGTTTCAGCTACAACCATCAGAGCAAGGCAGCGCCATCGCCACCATTGTAAACCGCAACACTATCCAGCCACCGACACTTCCTCAAGGAGTGTCTAGAGGACGAGGGGGAGCAGGACCCCAGAGGGGGCGTGGTCGAGCGAGGGGCAGAGGTCGTGCTACTGTGACCCAACCATCACCACCAGAACTTCAACAGCAACAATTCATCATTGTGCACCACCATCACCACCAGCCACCAGCGGTACCTAGCTCTGCCCCTGGGGGGCTCAAGGTGCTCACTGTCAGGAACAGCGCGGGACAAACTAAGAAAGTGGTGAGACCTCCTTTCTCCTCACCCTTAGCCTTCTCTCGTCCCGGATGTTAAGTTTGCGTACAATAGAAATAGAGGTTCTGTCAATCCCGACTATTAAACTGTAGATTTTTTTGGGGAGGGTTCTCGATTCCTCAACATTTACAATCTAAATCTTTTCCAGTGAAGCAAAACTCACGAAAGAAATACATTGTTTATTTATATATTTATTGTAATCTCCAAATTTGCAAAAAGAGTATAATTAGTAAAAAAAAAGTAGACCTTGTTCGAAAAATTATTTTGCCGACTAGATTGATCCCAGTTGCTGACCATTTAATATATTGGTTATTAGTGCCATCGGCAATTAATCGTAATCACTAATCAGCAATTATTATGCCTATTAATAGCTTTTTTTAAAGTTAAATTTAAAGCAACATTTTCTAGGTAGGTAGGAGTTTAGAGATAAAAAAAAACCACACTTATATACTGGGTTGCGGGCTATGCAATTATTACTAGAGATGGGCCACTCAAATCTTCGAATCCAGACAAGTATCCGAGATTCGAGATTCGAGGATTCAGTGTTTTACTGTATTTGATGGTTAATCTTTCACTTCATAAACAAAGCATAATATTTTGAATTCTAAAATTACTTAGTTAGGCCTACTTGAAAAGCACAACTTAATCCGTAATCTTTATTTTGTCGGACAAAAGAGATAAGCATGAATAAAATCATTATTTAATAGGTGTAGAAAATCTAACATGCCTCCAACCCTCCCCTCCCACCTGTATGGGAAACTTCGACTCAACCGTTTCAGCGCATGGTCACTTCTGAACCTTTCACCTTACAAACAATCTTGTAAATATTTTAATGAACACATTAAAACTCTTCAAAAACTGAAAATCAAAATTAGAATTACAAATAAACTCAAAATAAATAAAACAAATTACGGCTTTTTTTTTTTAACAGAAATAAGAACACATTACGGATGATACAAAGTCGGCCGCCATGACGTATATTATGTTTACTTGCCAGAGTGATGATTAAATAAAAATATTGTTAATTCTTACCACCCAACTCGTTTTAGTTATCCACAACTATGCAAAGAACCACACTTTATTGCATATTACGATCCTAAAGTTAGATATTTTGTTGGGTTTCATGAAAAATAAATACTGTCAACAGTTAAACACTGATAAAACTGTTTATTACTGCCTACCGGCCTATGCATTGTATATCGATTGTTTGTTTAGAATCTATTCAGGTAATCTGATCACTTAGTAAGTGCTATCGAGTTTTAAGAATCAAATAACATCTTGAGTATATTATTTTTTTAAATATGTTATTGAATTTTGTGTAAAAATATTCAAACTTAGTTCTGCCTAATAAATTGGGAATGAACCTATTGCAAGAGTTGAAAATATGTTCCTGTTTTAAATAGAATGTATTCTCAGAAATCGAAATATCGCAAGAATCGAATATATTTCTTGTTCTCTATGCGAAGATAAATAATAAATATATAAGAAAATAATAATAAACATACTTAGACATTATTGAGCTTACTATTTCCGATATACTCGTATGTATAATTGTTAAGCATGTTGTTTTAGTGTTTATTAAAAATATCCGTTTGTATTTTTATTTTTGCTTATTAAAATAAATTATAATCCTACATTGATGATTAAAGTTGATCATAGGGTAACTAGGCCTAATCTGTTTGTTTATTTCACATGATTATTTTAGAAACTTAACTCATTCTATCAACACTTTTAAGAATAACTAAAAGGCACTTAAATTTTGATTGATTTGATTTTTAAACAATAATATGTCTCTAGATTGTTTAATTTGGCTGTATTTTAACCTGTATTTTGTGAGGGGTGGCTGGAGTTGATTAGAATTGAAAACATGATATAAATAAATCTTAATTTAGAGCTTAGGCTTATATTGTGCAATTTAACTCTATTTGTAATTCATGAAAATTTCTAACAATTTGCTAGCATTCGGAATCGAGATTCGAAAATAAAATGTAGATTCGGATTTGAGAAATAGTGGATATGACCCATCTCTAATGAACACATAACCAGATAAAGAAATATAAGTCCAAGCTGGTGATAAAACTAACACTCTAGATCCAACTTATTTTAACCAATATTTTAATTTAATTTTTCATCAAGCCATCTATCTATTCAAGACTCCATTCTCTTGTATCAGTTTGGCAACGTTGCAAGTTTTCAGTTATATTTGAATATTTTCTAAAATGTGATAACAAATAATATCCTTCTTTGTGTTTTTTTTATGTGTTGCTTGATATGAAAAAGGAATATTTCCCAAAATTAAGACAATATGTAACTGTGGAAGTGTGAAAAGTATATTAAGAAATGAGAGAAGTGTGTTTGCCCTTATTTAGACCTAACCTAACTATCCTTTCAGGTTGGTTATCTTCACAATCACTTCCTTTCCATTATTGCACAGTCTTACTATACATTTACAAGCCATTAGACAATAGCTCATTTTATTTAAAACATCTGTCATGATATTAATATAAAATATCTGTTTATCTAATAGAATATTAAATATATTGATAGTCAGCCATTTGTATTTTCTGTTGCAAAGCATCATGGGTCAACATACATTTCTGCAAATGTTTGAATTGCTGCGACACTCGAACAGATTCTGCTCTCTATTTCCGATTCTTTGTTGGTTGTGTGCACAGTTGGGTCGTTTGGTGCAGACCCCGCAGGGCCCCAAAATAGTGCCGGCTGTCCCTGGGTCAGCGCAGGGACAACAAAGGAGAGTGGTCATATCCCAGCAGGCCGGTCAGAAGATGGTATTGGCCGCAGCGAGACAGGTAATGACACTTGGCTGACAGCTCGATGACAGAGTCCATTCTCAAGTATGTTACGACTTACGACTAAAGACGAGTCAAACCCAATATTTTACAAAATATCTCCAATTCAAATTCAAACCTTAGAAAAAATTATGAACATAAGAATCAATAGGATTAAAATAGAAAATAAATAATAACTAAATGTTAACATTTTTTGCTATAATTTTAGTGAGGGTGTGGGAAGCTTCAAAACTTCAACTTGGCTTTGAAAAAATTCCGGCTTTGACAATTATGAAGCTTCACGAATAAAAATATTGACAGCTAAAATACTCACTCAATTTATGTTAAATTACTGCTGGCATTACAAATTAATATTAATATGGAAAATTCAAAGTAATTTAGTTGTAAGATGTGATGATAACTTTATTTATCAAAATAAAACAAAATACTCCAATAAAGTGTGGATTAAAACATTCCAAGTAATATTAGTACATAAATTTATGTAAATAACCATAGTATATCTTTTCAAGGATAACATATCTAACAGAAACAAATATTCAAACTTCAAGAACTTAACACACCCTTAAGGATGAAACCCTCAAATCCTTGAGGATATTCAAGATTTGAGAATTTGAAAAATATCAGATTCAATACTCACTCAAGTCTTTAAAAAAAACTTTTTTTAGTTGTAATTTGTTTTATAGCTTGAATACACCTTATTAGTGGTTCAGTCCCAATATGATTACAAGACAAACTTAACAACCAGACCCCAGGCCAGTAATTTAAAACACTTAATGTATTATCTTATATAAAAAAATATTAACATTTACTATTCCTATCATTTCATTATATTTACTCTTTTGTTGATAATTTTTCTCAAGATTCAGATTTGAAAAATAGATTATTTGACCCAACTGTAGTTAAAATGCTTTCATTATAACGTTCATATTCTGTTTAAAGGGTCGAATTATATGAAAATAACTAGAAGCAAGTCAACAACAAATACACTGTAATGTTGTCACGACGTAGTGAGTTGTGTTTTGTGCGCAGATGATGGCCAGGGGGAGGGGAAATATGGCGCAAAGAGGGGGGGTTGCCCGCACAGTGGTCCTGAAGGGGGCTTCAGGTCCAACCAGACCGGGGCCCCAGCAAGTTGTCACTCCACAGAGGATCGTCATTCCCAAAGGACAGCAGACGGTGAGTGTATATCCTCAATGAGCTCGCGTATTGCTCATAGCTACACTCGGTGAGATCACAAGCACAAGGAACTCACTTGTTGGATTTTAATTATTTAAATTAGGGGTCTACAAGCACAAGCTATTTTAATTCGAGTTGATATCTGGCCAAGATTATGAAAAACTATCGAGACCCATAAACGAGACAAGAAAACCTCCTTTGAACATAAAAAATGTTAATTATGTTAATTAAAGTAAATATATATATATATATATTTTATACAATGCCAATTGTTAAAGATACTTTTGACATTTGGGTTATATTTTAGTTCATTCAAACACTTTAAAATATGGCTAATACATATTTTAAATGTAATTAATAAAATGATGATTGTTGCAATTTATACCATAATTTAATTTTGTAGTGTAACAATTTTATAAACACAATGTCAAAAGTTTGATACTGAAAAATAATATTTGTAACCAAAACTTTCCTTAATGAAGCATTCAATCTTTAAAACACTTAACTAATCATCATCATCATGTTCCCAGCCTGTGCCTGGGACAATTAGGTGAAATGCCTCAATCTATTTCCTTCCACCATTCTTCATTCTTTATTTGCTTGCATTCTTGGCTTCTCACGTGCACACTTTCTATTATCTGCTCCTCCCTTCTTTTATTTTACCCTCCCTTGCAGTCTTTTTCATACATTCTTCATCTCCATAAATCTTCTTGATATTCTTTTCTTTTCCATCCTCATACCATCTCATCCTTTCTTCCTCTACTATCTCATGTACTCATATTCTTTCCCCAATAGCTTCATTCCTAATCTTGTTTCTCCTCGTGACAGCTAACAAGTTCCTCACAAACCTCAGTCCCATGGCCTCCACTCTCCTCGTCTCTCTCTTACAATGTCCATGTTTCTGCTAGATAATATAACTTTGGGTACAGAGTATGGAAATACGCCCTTTTATATCTTAATAACAGACTCAAATCAATATTGAGCTCCGCTAGTAACAGCAGCACTCGGCCGTACATCACTTGCGCTCTGAACTTTGTCGTCAGGTGGGCCGGGTGGTGATCCAGAAGCAAGGACCTACCACTCCTACGGAGGAGCCCTCTGCCCCACCGGGGCCCTCTCTTCCCCGCACCAAGGTAGTGGCTATTGACAACCTGGCGGCCACCACCACAGAGTCTCAGCTCCGCAAGATGTGTCGCCCCATTGGCCCACTCGAGGTACATACTCCGGGACATAGAGGGCTCTGGTCACAAACTGTTTGCATGAGATACTGGAATAGATAATTTAAATCACTTTTAACAAAAATGTTTTGAATTCCCTTCAAAATGTTTACTTTCATTTCCTATTCATTACTGTTTGCAGCCTATGGTCAGTTTTTAATTCAAGCCATATATTTTCCACTATTGGCTTGCTACGTCTGTCGGAGCTTCATACGCCTTATAATCTAACCCAAGACTATGTAATAATGTTTTGGACCCCTCTCATATATTAAAAAAGACATGGATGGAGTGTATTTTTCTTTAAAGAACTGTATGTAAAATATCCTTTTAATAGTTCAGCCATGAAGAGTCACACGCTTTTCAGAAATAATGTCAATGTATTGCACAATTAAAACTTATTTTTTTCTTTCAAAGATCAACTTCGTAGTATTTAGCAATATCTTGTGACTCGCTGGGCTGGCTCCCTCTACTCAATAGGAAGCTAACCTTCACAACAATCTGTGAAGTTAACAAAAGCTATTATTTTATATATCATATCTTCAGTATGAAAGTAAAATTATCTAAATAAAATGTGTACAACATTAAAAGTCTTGTTTATTTAGTAAGATTAATTATAAGAATAATCAGATCAAGTAACCCCGGGCAAGTGCACAGTAAGGCATACCGCGTCGTCACCTACGTAAAACCCAACATTGTTAAAAGGTAGTGTTCACCGTGGTTACTTGATCTGATTATTCTTCAGTTGTTTGTTGGATATGCTCACTGACGCCGCTCACTTCTCTTCCAGAGCATGCAGATGTACTCGAGTCAAAGAAAGGCCGTACTCACATTCACCAACCCGACCTCAGCCGCCTTGTTCTTCAAACGCTATCAGCGCAAGATGGTGGACCTGTCTCTCATCAACGTCACCCTGGTGGTCAAGTGATTCGGTCGGAACGTCCTGGATACAAACCCCGACCTGTCGACGAGAGTGTTGACTCTTGTTGCAAGGCTTCATGGCTGTGGTCTTGGAGCAAAACCTTTGGACCGTTTGGTTTGGAAATGTGTTGTTGTTTATTTCTGGCGTCAGCTTAGTCTGCTGGAGGTACCTTAGTACGCTACGAAGGGGCCTTTTGGAAGCATCTCCATTTTGATATTCTTTTCGACCCCTCACAGGAGAGATGGGTTCCTTTTTGACTCACAGATCAACATGGAAGCTGTTTCTTTTCCTCAACTAAAAGTTGGTTTGATGTCTGCTATATTCCCTTGGTAATTAAGTTCCCTGCCATAGTCCATTTCTCCATTGGGCGTTATTTTGTTCTGAAAACACTCCAACCTACATTCTTTCCCTGGAAACAACTTTTCTAATTCTTTCATTATAGTAACTTTTGTTCAGTCGTGCTAACAGCATAGCCATGTCTACGCCTGAACCATTGAACCCTGTACATTTTGTCGGAGGATGAAGAGGCTGGATTTGAATCCAGGGAGGAAAGAAACTAGTTTGTTTAATCCAGGGAATGGAGATTTCAAAAAACAAAATTGACAAACGCAGTTAAAAAATTGTACTCATATTTACTGTGACGACTCATTTCTTGCTATTACTTTTGCAAA
>CABFVZ010002439.1:38904-49557 GCA_902151445.1 Timema monikensis | reverse complement strand
TCGCTATCTAATACTAATCCAAGACTGGAATAGACTGAACATCCAGGAGATTGGTATTATACTCTCGCTATCTAATACTAATCCAAGACTGTTCTCGACTGAACATCCTGGAGGTTGCTATTATACTCTCGCTATCTAATACTAATCCAAGACTTGAATAATTGTTTCAAAATAAGCAAGAGCATCCTCTTAATAAATATGTATAACAGTTACCTTTTCTAGTATTCTTAGTTCTTTTTGCATATGTAAAGTTTGTAAATTATAAACATAGCTTTTTCCAGCATCGCATCATACTACCCTTTAAGGTTATACGCTAATGGTTTTAGGGATGTGAAAGGTTATATCTAAAGGAAGTGTACCCACATTTGTGTGGAGAGAAATTGGAAAGCCATATAGGAAAAACCACCCTCAGTACACCCGACCGAGATTCAAACCTCCATCTCCCTGCCATCGGGAGTCTAGTACGAGAGTAGCACACTAGACTGCGATCACTGAAGCTCAATATAAACATGTTATTAATAATATTGAATTCATTGGGGCCCCGGTCGTACACCAAGTTAGGTTCCAGAGCCTCTCTGTAAGGAGGGGTAGCCCCCTTTTTAACATCCTAGTAACATGTTTACAGTATCATATAAAGTGGACAGATAAAAACAATTCAATGAAAACTCAAATGATCATTCAATAATTGGTAGTTAAAATCATTCGCAAGTGCCCATCACTACTTTAAACCAACTGAATTACCGACATAAAATTGCAGCTAAAGCCATTCTCTACACACGGGATGTTGGAAATCACTGGAAGAGCAAGACCCATCACCGAACATAGTGAGCATGGATATGATTGGAAACCGCTGTAAAGGGGGGCCACACTCCCCCCTCTTAATAAATATGTTCACTATTTCTACTTCCCATTTTATTTAAAAGTGGTCAAAAACGTACAACAGAGTATAAAAACCTCAACCGAACTTAACCGTTACTGGTTTACGTTGCTAATAATTTTCTTTTATGAAAATTGGTCATAAAAAGTTAAGAACCTGTAGTCTAGAGAGTGCTTTGTTGCTCCCTGTGGTTGGGTTGGGTTACTTTAGAGGTCAGGATGGGCGCTGACCTAACTCTTATACTGACCTTTACTGCCACACTTTTAAAGTTTAAAAAAAATTATTGAGTTTTACATGTCCCTGAATTAAAAAAAAAAAAAGTTTTACTATTATTTTTCTGCCCCTGGGGCTACAGGCGAAACACTTAAATAGGTTTTATTCACACTTTATACATGCATACATACCTAAACACGCCGTTCCCTCGCAGGGTAAGCAAGAAACTGTGAGTATAGCTCAAAAAATAACAACTCCATACTTAACCCATCCTCACTAACTCTATCCACACTTCCTTACCCTTATATACTCTCTTTGCTTCAAAAACATTCTTACACCGAGTCATACATGATCTTTTAATCTTAAAACTCTTAATATTTATCTTTTCACACATTTGTCTACAACATCTTGCCTCATCTTTTATGGCCTACCCCTTCCTTTTGATCCACACACTCTACCTTCATATATTTGTTTCGTCACTCGATCCACACTCATCCTCTCAACATGCCCAAACAAACATAAGATGCTTCTTTCCCATTGCTCTATTGGATTCCCTTTCAAACCACACTCCTTCAACATCCATTCATTACTGACTCTGTCCATACGAGTTTTTCCATGTACATTTCTTAGATATCTCATTCTAACAGTATTCTCCTTGCTCTTGTGTTTCTCTTGATAAACCCACGCTTCACATCAATAAAACAATGTTGACGTTAACACTTTTTTTATATACTGCCATCTTTGCCTCTTTCGATACCACTTCATTCTTTGCAATAGTCCACATACATTTAACTATACGGCATTCATGAGAGCTCTTTACCTGGATGACAGCTCAAAAAGTTACTAGAAATAGTCCCTAAAATATCCCTACGCCAACAGCTGATATCTGTCACTGTCACTTGGAACAGCTGTAATGAAAACATATGGTAATATAGAGTATGAATGTGATAGTTAACCACAGTAATTTATAATAGGCTAATATTATGCCTCAAATAAATTTTGAAATGGAAATTTTTAGTCACTAAGCTGAAAGAAAACACTAGAAACTGATTATTATATATACACTACTCTCGGAGATGCATTCACTTTATATTTAATTGTAATATGGCTGGTTATACTTTGTGGAATAACTTTAATTTTAATAAGTAAATCCAAAACTAACTGATGAGCAATTTTTGAAACTTTTGTTGCAAATTATTACTATATAGATTTTATGAAAAAGTATAAACCATTTTTAAGTAACCTACTATCATCATCATCATCATCATTATCATCATCAACTGTTTCCATTCTGTGGCTGGGTCAGTTTAGTAAAATGCCTCCATCTTATTTCTTTCCACTATTCTGCCTCTTTTAATTGCTTCTATTCTTCTCCTCTCACCTACACACTTTGTTATCTGTTGCTATTATCTCTTTATTGTTGTGCATTGCAGTCTTTTCCCTACATATATCTCCATCATTCTCTTTTGTATTCTCTACTTTCACATGCTTCTTACATGTCCATACCATCTCATTCTTGCTTCCTCTACTATCTCATGTACTCCAACATCCTCATTACATGCCCATACCATCTCACCCTTGCTTCCTCTACTATCTCATGTACTCCAACATCCTCATTACATGACCATACCATCTCAGCCTTGCTTCCTCTACTATCTCATGTACTCCAACATCCTCATTACATGACCATACCATCTCACCCTTTCTTCCTCTACTATCTCATGTACTCCAACATCCTCATTACATATCCATACCATCTCATTCTTGCTTCCTCTACTATCTCATTATCCTTGTGACAGCTAACATGTTCCTACAAACTTTATTCCAAGTCTAGCATTAATTTTGATTTTGAGACCAAAATAAAAGTCAAGTTTGGAAAATGCTGTAATTATTTTAAAATAATAGTATTCGTAGTAATAACAATTAGTAACAAATACTGTTATCTTTGTGTTTCAAGGCCAGAAGATTGTAAGTAACTCAGCAGTCGAAGGTCAAGCTCATTTCCTGAATCTTATTATAGTTTTTTATATTCACAAAAAATTGTATTTATTAATAATTATATATTTTTATTGATGTGTTATACTTTGTCATTTTTTTGTTGTATGTGTGTCTCCTCCCCTCTCTCTCTCTGCCATGTTCTCTTCTTGGTCCCTGCACTCCACAATAATCGATACGTGTTGCTAGTGTTGTATCATAAATACAAACAATGGACATTTTGTGCACACTTCAGTTTCAATAAAATAAAATAAATCACCATGATTTAATAAAAATAATTATGTTCATAACCTAACATTTTAATTCTATAGGTTTTGTCACTTGTTCAGAACTATCCCATATTTATCAAGGAACTGTCAGCGCCCTCTATCTTTCCCAGTGTCCAGTTCAGAACTGTCCCATATTTATCAAGGAACTGTCAGCACCCTCTATCTTTCCCGGTGTCCAGTTCAGAACTGCCCCATATTTATCAAGGAACTGTCAGCGCCCTCTCTCTTTCCCAATTATCCCGTTCAAAACTGTCCCATATTTATCAAGGAACTGTCAGCTCCCTCTATCTTTCCCAGTGTCCAGTTCAGAACTGTCCCTATCAATTTATGTTGATATAAATATTCGAGGTGTGTTTCACATGGCTATCAAAACTATAATATTTTGATTTTTCTGAGAAACGTTAATTTAAAGTTAGTTTTTTTTAGCCGGTTTTAATAGTGTTCCCATTATATTAGAAAGTATTTAGGATTGAGTTGTGAGGTTTAACTCATTTTGTAGCTCATCTTTCAAAATTATTATTTATTATTAAATTCAGATTACCAATATTGGGGGATTCTAATGCAAAAGTAGGAAGAAAGAGAGAATAGGGTTTGAGCAGGTGTTAAGGAAGGAAGGATGAAATAAACGAGGAGGGTAGAAGGTTATTGGAGCTATATGCAAGAAATGAGATGAAAGTGGCAAACAGGAGAAAGTCATAAGATCACTGGATACATTTGGGATGGGGAGCAAAAGTCAGTGATAGACCATTTTATCATGGATGAAGAAAGGAAAAGGCAGACCTTAAAACATCAAGGTAATACTAAGTGTGTCCTTAGATAGTGACCACGGGTTGTTGGTGGCGGACATAAGGGGATGGGAATGTAGGAGAAAGGTAGTAAGACAAGAAAGAAGATAAGGGTGTGGAGGCTAAAACATGAAAAGGAAAGAGAGCAGTACCTAGGAAATGTCAGAAGCTTAATAACCAAGGGTGAGTTGCAAAGTGTAGAGGTTAAATGGGAAAGGTTTAAGAGCAGTCTGGTGGGAGCGTCAGAGGAGGTAGGTGGGAGTAGAAGTGATAAGAGGAAGGAGAGATCCTGGTGTAACAAGGTGAAGGACACAGTGGAGGAGAAGAGTAAAGCATTCAGAAGGAGTTTTAAAAATAGGGAGGAAACAGATGAAGAAAAGAGCAAAGCGAGTTGTACAAGAAACCAGGAAAGATTGGATGCAGAAATGTGGGAATGTGACGTGAAAGGAAGTGTTATATAGCCAAGTGAAAAAATATAAGGAGTGAAAAGACAAGTTAGAATGACAGATGAAAGAAGAACGTTGAAGACGGGAGAGGAAGAAAAGAAACTATGGATGAAATGTTTTGAGAAAATATTCAACCCCGAAGAGGAAAGGGATGAGAGTGAAATAGCAGAAGAGGACGAAAGAGGTCCCACATGGAAAGAGGTGAATGATGCATTAAAGAGTGTGAAACAAGGAAAAGCACCTGGTGGGACTAACTGACTGTGGAAATGATAAGAGCTGCAGGTGAAGTAGATATACAATGGTTATATAGGGTGATGAGATTGGCTTGGGAGGAGAATAAGATACTGGAAGAATGGAAAAGGGGGGTTATAATACCTATTTTCAAGAAA
The DNA here is from genome assembly GCA_902151445.1 of Timema monikensis. Classification (NCBI taxonomy): domain Eukaryota; kingdom Metazoa; phylum Arthropoda; class Insecta; order Phasmatodea; family Timematidae; genus Timema; species Timema monikensis. The sequence continues at coordinate 44,583 of CABFVZ010002439.1, read as the reverse complement.
GGGGACAGGAAGAGATGTACAAATTATAGGGAAATAACGCTAATGTGCCACTGTACAAAAAATATATATGGGAAGATACTGGAAAAGAGAATAAAAAATAAAATGAAAGGAAGATGGAGAGAGGAACAGAATGGATTTAGGGAACAGAGGTTTACAATAGACTTAATATTTGCCATATTACACCTGATGGAAAGAAGGTATGAATATGAGAAACACTTGGTAATGGTACTTATGGATGTGGAGAAGGCATATGATAGCGTGGATCGAAATAAAGTTTGGAAAGCGATGGGAGAGGGCGAAGTGTAAAGATGAGTTGTAATGAGAGTAAAAAGCACGTATCAGGTGTTAATATGGAGTAGCTCCAAATAAAAAGTGGAGTGAAGCAGGGGAGTGCCCTTTCACAATTACTATTTGTAACGGTAGTTAATGGAAATGGTCATGAACAAAGTGACACGAAAACTTGGTGAGGAAAAAGTAAAAATCATCATGTTTGTTGATTAATTGATGGTATTGGGAGAGAAGGAAGAGGAAGCACAGAAACAACTTCAAGAATGTTATGGGGATGTGAAAGAGTGTGGAGTGAAATTTAGCATGGCAAAGTGTGAAGTGATGATATTGACAAGGAAGAGGGTAAGGTATAGTTAAAATATAAGGTTGTATGGAGTAGAGCTTTGAGGAGAAAGGTGGAAGTAGAGAGGATCAAATGAGAAGATGACAGTAGGGAGAGTTGTTATATATGTGCGAAAGAGACCTGATATAAGAAGAGAAATGCCCTTGAAGTGTGAGGAAATGTACAGTGCGTACTTTGTACCCATTGTCACATATGAAGCAGAAACAAGGACAATGAATGTAAGAGAAACCAGGAAAGTAGAGGCCGTGGTAATAAAGTTTGTGAAGGGTATGTTAGCTGTCACGAGGAGAAACAAGATTAGGAATGAAGCTATTCGGGAAAGAGTGTGTGTACAGGGAGTACATGAGATAGCAGTAGAAGCAAGACTGATATGGTATGAGCATGTAATGAAGATGGAAAAAGAGATGAGGCCAAAGAAAATGTTGAAAATGAAGTATGTAGGATAAAGACGACAAGTGGGGCCAAGAAATAGATTGGAGGAGTCGATAACAAAAAATGTTCAAGTAAGAGGAGAAGAATGAAATAAATTAAAGGAGGAAGAATGGTGGAAGGATAGAGGAAGATTGAGGCATTTTACTAAACTGGCTTGTCCCCAGGATAGAAATAGTTGTTGATAGTGATGATTATTAAATAATTTTTTTTTTTTTTAAAGTGTGAATAATTACCATAACTTTGACAAAAATCACAATAAAATCTATATGAAAACAATTGAATAACAAAAAGCAACAGGTGAAGTTATAAAGAGCAACTAATATCTTGTTAGCTTGTTCATGAAACCACAAAGACATTTTTTGCTAAATGACGGATTCAGCCTCACTAATCTAGAGAGGGGTGAAACATCCCATACTATGATTTTTTTCACCAGTAATTTTTGGTTGCTGTTCACTCTCAGTGATTCAATACCAAAATTATTAGTGATAGCCTGGCCAGTGTAAAGCAAGGGTCGACAACTGATCTATCGCGCAACAATGTTCAGTTGATAGCATGAGAAAGCTATATTATCATTAAAATTTAACTCTTTGAGTCTTCTTAACTCACAAATTTTTCAAATAATTTCAAACAATATTTGAGTTTGAGCAAAATAACCCTTATTAGTCATACATGGTCAGTAATTAATGTTATAAAAAAATTAAATAAATTAATATAATAGTGTAATCAACACAGTATAAGTTGAGGCGTATGTTTAACATTTGTTGGGTGGAGGATTGTGAGTGACAAAACGAGTATTGCAAGGTGTTTTTATTAGTTAGTAAACAATAGAATGCATGCGCTGAGAACTTAAAAACAGTGTCAGCATTCTTCACTGTAAATTGAGCTAGGAAACTGGATAAATAGTAATGTTTCCTATATAACTGGACTGACAACTAACTCACCATCGAACCTAGGAGGGTCACGCTACGCGGATTAGGACGCTTGAACGCCGAGTACGAGGGCCGCAGTGCTACCACCATGCCCAAGGTACCGGGGTTCATACCCGCATAGGACCACCTGAAGGTCAATCGGTCTATTGGTTAAGTATTCCTTGAAATAGGTACTTCATTCTGTCACGAGCTCCTAAATAATTCCACTAAGTTATTTCATATCTTTTAACATTTCTTATCAAAATCCCATTTTATAATAGAGTAAGGTATTACAATAAAACCCTAAAAAAAACACGTCAATTACGAACCCACACAGTCATAATTCCAGTCACCAAACTTATCCTCGGCCGCAACCCATCCTGACAAAGTAGGCCCATGAAAGAAGGGTGGTGACAATAGTGTACATTCGATTTATTAATTTTATTTTAGCAGTGGTCTTATCTATTAGTTTTCTTTGCCTGCTCTGCTGGACTTAAAAGATGGACGTTCACAGCCGAGGATCTAAGCTCGTATCCATAACCTTTGTAACCTTTGGTCTCATACATGTTACTTAATCTGGCCCATGGGACACCAGAGGGTGGGAGCTGTCTCTGAATACACATGGGTAAAACTTAACAGAAACTTCCAAGTAGCGGGGATCGGCAATGGCATAGACAGTGTGGTGGCTTAACGGCCACAACAAGGTTGGCACCGGCTCTAAGTTCTGTAAGGGCCCAGTGACGTGGTGTGCATCACGTCCCATTGCACAGGGTCACGTGACTGATACCGGGCAGCAGTGGTATCAGAATTGACTTGAGGCACAGAGAAAATGATGCATGAGTTGGTTCAAGATCAAACAGCCACGAGCGTGGCACAATGAAGTGGCAGTACAGCCGTGGTGCTGTGGTGTGGACATGAAAAGGAAAAACTACCACACTAGGCTATATTTTCCCTGAAAGCCCCTTTTGTCCAGGGGATAAAACCAATGATGGCTCTTCCTGGGGTAAACTAGTCTCCCTTTCAGATCTCCAGGCGGGGATTACTTCAGGAGGAGAGATCAATAAAGAATCATCAAATAGAACTTTTGTTCTCAGCATAGGAACATGGAATGTAAGGACAATGAGAAGGGTTGGGAAAATGGAAAGGACTGGTGTTAACATAGTGGGTTTAAGTGAAGTTCGGCGGAAAAATCAAAGTGAAATAGTTTCTGAAAATTATACAATGTTCTATTCAGGTGGAAAGGGAGCAGAAAAAGGAGGAGCAATAATGATTAAGAATGAAGTGGTGAAAATATCACTAAAGTAATGTGTCATAGTGAGAGATTAATGTTTGTGAAATTAAACGCTGAACCAGTAGATATTTTGATAGTACAAGTATATATGCCAACAACATACCACGATGATGTTGAGGTTGAAGAAATATACGATGAAATTGATGTAATTCAACGTAATAGAAGAGGGAAAATGAACACCATAATCATGGGTGATTAGAACAGTGTAGTCGGAGAAGGACGGGAGCAGAAGATCATAGGGCCACATGGACTGGGGAAGAGAAACAACAGAGGGCAGCTGCTCAATGAATTATGCCAGCGGAATGACCTGGGGTTGACAAACACCTGGTTCAAGAAAAGGAAGCCAAAACTATACACATGGAAGAGCCCAGGAGACATCCACATGTACCAACTGGACTACATCCTTGTCAAACAGCAATTCAAGAATGGAGTGAAGGATGGGAAGACATTTCCAGGTGCCGACATCTATTCGGACCACAACCTTTTTGTGGCGTACATTGAAACAAGATTGAAAAAGATAATGAAAACGAGCAAGAGAAGACCAAGGTGGGACATAGGAAATTAAGAATCAATAGTGACATGGTGAGAAATGATATAGAACAAAAACTAAGTGAAGTGACAGAAGAAAGTATAAGTGTGGAAAGAAAATGGAATAGTGTTAAGAGTTTTATTTTGAAGATACTAAATGACAATGTTGGGAAAGTGAAGAGGACAAGACGAAAGCCCTGGATAACAACAGAAATGCTTCAGAAAACTGAAGAAAGAAGGACATTGGGAAAGTCAGCAAAGAAGAATATATGAAGCTAAATAGCGAGTTAAGGAGAGAAACAGATAAAGCGAAGAAAGAATGTAATGAGATTATTAGAATGCAAAGAAAATTAAGGTATTACCTCATATACCGGAAAACATATTAACTTAGAGAAAATAAAAACAAAGATGTGTGAACAATAGGAATAGAAAACCCTAAAGTTCAGATGGTGATGGATCATAAAAAGGTTCTTACTATTTGGGAAAGCTAATTATAAGGACTCTATGACAAGGAAAATCAACCAGGAAACCTAGAGATTGAAGCCGAAGAAGATGAACAGGACCAAGAATATTAAAAAGTGAAGTGGAGAGAGCCATAAAGGACATGCAAAGAAGGAAAGTTTCTGGAAATGATGACATACCAGCTGACCTTTTGAAGGAACTGTGAAACAACGGATTAATGGCTCTGACAAACTTATAAATAAGATCTACGAATCATACGAATGGCCCAAGGCCTTTATAGGCGTAACCATGCTGGCTCTAAATAATAATAAGAAGCAAGCCAAGAAATGTAGTCACCTCAGGACCATCAGCCACATCTCTCATCTGGGGAGTATCGTGGCAAGAATAGGCGAATGAAATAGAAAGTATAATATAAGAAGACCAATTTGGATTCAGAAAAGAAAAAGGAACCAGAGATGCCATTGTTATGCTGAGAATGACTTCGGAAAGAGTGCTAAAAGTCAAGGAAGAAGTCTACATTGGTTCCATTGACTGGAATAAAGCGTTTGATAGAGTGAAATGGAAGAAACTGATGGAAATACTCAAGCATATTGGGATCAGATGGAGGGACAGAAGGTTGATTGCAAACTTGTAACTGGGACAGCGAGTGAAAGTGAAGCTGGCAATATGATGGAGATACCAACAGCGCAGAGATAGGAAGAGAAGTGAGGCAGGGATGTTGTGTGTCACCCAGTCTGTTCAACTTGTATGGTGAGTGGCTGGTCAGGGAAGCCCTAGAGGGACGTGGTAATTCCAGGATAGGAGAACGCGTCATCAACACAATAGAATATGCGGATGATCTAGCACTGATGTCCAGAAATAAAGAAGAGTTGCAGGAATTATAGACCGGCTAGTGGAGATAGGGATAGGATATGGCATGAAGATCAACATTGAGAAGTCAAAAGTGAGTGTGATTTAAAAAAATGGGTGTGTGTACTTATGTACGCGCGTGAGAAGTTATACTTCTTTGGCATCATTAAAAAATAGTTTTTAATTGCATGCAAATAATTAATTACAATAAAATGATAATATTTAGTATTAATTATGTTAAATAATAATATTTTAATTTATATCAATAAATAATACATACGGATAGTTAACCTCAATTATATTGGAGCACTTGAAAAAGTCTATAGGCACAATTCTTTTCACTAATATTTACGAATAGTAAATAATATTAATAAAAGTATTCAATTTAAATCACTACTGAATATAATTTATTAGCACATATATAATTCGCACTTGTATGAAACTAAAACACGTGTTGTGAATGTAGAAACTAGAAACATGTGGATAAATATTATATATATGAAAACAGTGATCAGAGGCGACGAGCGTACCAACGTGCGCGACTAACAGAGGTTCTATTTCTATTTTGTTGGTAGCTT
>CABFVZ010002439.1:15109-38761 GCA_902151445.1 Timema monikensis | reverse complement strand
ACTTAATGAGCGGTTTAGCTTCAACCTGTTACTTTTGTGTTACAGTGATGCGCGCGCATCTTAAAATTTCACTCTCATCATTTTTTCATAACGCGCCTAAAGAAGTATAACTTCAAAAATGAAGAGCTGCTGAAAATCAAATTTGATAACTAGGTGCTGTAAAACGTAGAAAAGTTCAAGTATCTGGGAAGTTTGCTGACAAAGGATGCCTACTGCACTAAAGAAATTAGGTTGAGGATCGCCATGGCCAAGGGAGCTTTCATCAAGAAGAAGTTACTGTTGACCAGCAAGTTGAGTTTGGAACTGAGGAGGAAACTGATGAAATGCTACATTTGGAGCATCGCACTGTATGGAGCAGAAACTTGAACTCTTATAGGAAGATGGAAAATAAATACTTGGTGAGCTTTGAAAGTGGTGCTGAAGAAGACTTGAGAAGATCTGGTGGACCGACAGGATGACAAATGAAGAAGTCCTAAGAATAGTAGGTAGGAAGAGATCCATTTTGGATGTGATTCTTCATCGCAAAGCAAACGGGATTAGACACATCCCTAGGAGAAACTGTCTTCTGCACGACTTCATAGAAGGAAAGGGTGAGGGAAAATCTAACTTAGGAAGAAGAAGAAGGATTCAAATACTAGATGACTTGAAGGAAAGGCGAAAATTCTGGAGCTGGAGGAGGCGATAGAGGACAGGACGCATTTACTGACAATAGGAATGGATATTTCGTATGACAGAATACCTAATATATAATAATAATAATAATAATAATAATAATAATAATAATAATAATAATAATAATAATAATAATAATAATAGTAATAATAATAATAATGTAGTTTATGGTTATTTAAGGAGTTCCCAGATACTAATGTCCTGCCATGTGCTAATGCTTCAACCTTAAGTTGGTTAATTTGAAGAGACCGGCCAATATTGATGAACTGATTGTTTTTAAGAGTCTTTACTCAAAAACATTTTTGTTGTTAATAAAAATTCTTGGGATCTTAGTAAATTTGAATTTATTTACAATTCATAAGAAATTATGAAGATTTTTGCAAATTTCATATAGGAGGTAACTTACACGAGTTCAGAGACTAATACATTTTCATTATATACACTTTTATTTTTTATGTTTCCATAAGTTCAGTTGGATTTTTAAAACAATGCATTTTCTAAATTTCTTAAATTAAAATTTTAATTTCATTAGGAATTTTTAAATGTTTGACTATCTGCTCTACACGTAGCTCTCTCTATGATATAAATGAGAACTAGTTATTATAGTAACATTTTATTTTTCGTATTAGATTAAAAATTCTATCATTGAAGGTGAAGCTCATAGTCCACTCCCCCCCCCTCCCTATGACGAAGTAAAAACTATTTATTATTTTTCAATCGAGGCCTAAACATTAATTCAGTAAATAGGGCTAAAATTTTGTCAACGTATCAAAAAAAAATAATTCTTTATTATTATTTATTATTCAAATTATACTTATATGTTTTATAGCATAGCTCAATCCTTTCATACGGTATATGTAAAAAATGTATTGATTATGTCATTGACTTTTTCAAAAATCTAAAATTAAATATCAAATAAAAAAATATTAAAATAATTTTCTATCCATATATATCTTTATGTTTATTTCATTCAGCCAAAGTTTTTTTAAAATAAATTTTCTCTAAGCCTTTAATTTTTGCATAACTTAAAGATGAAAATTTAATTTTTCTCAAACTTGTTGTGTTGGCTATCACTATCATTATGTTTGTCAACTGTTTTAAATGAATAATATTTTTGATCTGACGTAAATTTTGTCATTTAATTTTTCTTTATTATAAATTGTTTATACAACTTAGTGCTAACATTATTTATTAAATTAAATTAAAATGGCAGCAAGCAAAGTTGATTGGGCATTAAGTGCGGAGAACCAAGAAAAGCTGTTAATGAAAGAGGTAAATTGTTGTGGGATCCCCAAAGAATTTTACACGTTGTAATCGGGAAGAAATCGCAAGGCTACATTTATACACTTTATATGGAATAATGGGCTACATTTATTAAGAAAAATAAAATACAATTTGATACCTTAGCTCAGTAGGTAACGTGTCTTTCTTCTGAGCAAACGCTCCATGGTTCGATTCCCGGTATGGACGAAGATTTTATCATTGGTAAAATGTGGGTTACCCCTTTCACAGTGATGGATTTAATGGCCGGTGACTATGTTATGTTTGTCCTAGATTTAGGTTAGTTTATGTAAGTTGTGTGCTGATAGAATCGACCGGTTCAGAAAATGCACTCTAGGGCCTATATATCACACATAAATGAAATGATAAAAGCTACGTTTTTTAATGGCTGTTTATGTATAGTTCTGCAAGAGCCCTTGGTTACCAGGTACACTTGAAATTTTACTATGGTGTCAACTTAAAGTGCAGAAGTCAGTTTTGATGTCTGAATTCCATTTCAAGTGTGCTGATGCACCCCTCATAGTGTACTCTTCTAAAGGGCAGATATGATGTGCTCTTATTGCAAAAGGGGTTTTTTTTATTGACAAAATAGACATGAAGGGTTAACCTAAACTGATAGATATGTTGGGTTATTTGTTAATTTACTTGTTTTAGTCGAATACTTTTCTTTTCGTTGAGGGAACATCTAATTTTAAATGAAAATATATATTTTTAGTTTAAGAAGATGGACAGAAGAGTCTCGATTATTTGACCTAAACAGAACCGACAGGTGGTGGGTAGATTACCTCTAAAATGCTTCCTTCCTCATCCCTACCTCATTAGAGTTAATTATCATGTACACATATAACCTGATCAGGTAGTTAGACTAAAAAAATAGAAGGTTAAAATAGGTATGAAATAAGTTTCATTAGTAATCACTCCGTATTATAAATTATGCAATAAATTATAAAACCATTGTTGTTTTCATGTAAACAAAATAATCAATTTTAAATTTAGTTAAATAGAACTTTTAAAATAATCGATTTTAAATTAGTTAAATACAATTTTTATTTCATAGTTATTCAAAAGTAACTGTTTAGAAAAAAAAAGTTATTTAAGTTGGTTTCCCAGCTTTGCTTCTCTTCCTTGCGGCGAGGAAATGTCGGATAAAACAAAATGTCAGATAATCAGGTCTCTACTGTTTAGTAAAACTAGAAATACTAATACCTTATAGATAGGCTCATAAGACAATTCGATCCCGGCACAGATTTATCTGATCGCCAAACCCTTCCTTCAGCTCTGACAAGACGTGTATTAATCACAACTTGTGAATGTGGGGAATGCCAGGCCTCCACAGTGGTTCGGACTCCACGTTAAACTGTAGGTCCTTCATTTCATTTCACAATCACCCTACCATTACACATTAGCGTAAGTGTATAACCCGAACGGGTAGTAAGACGCGGTGCTAATAATAATAATAATAATAATGACTGTGTGAATAATCTGTGCACTACACACTTTTACAGTTTACTGCACACTTTAATCAAACAAGTTCCTGGTGGCCAACATTGCAATAATAATTTCCAGGCAGCAGTTACAGGTAGAGCTACCTGGTGGCCACTTCTCAAACATGTGTAATCATGGCAACTAGATTGAGTTTTGTCCACTGTAACATACTCATAATTTTTTTTCAGAGCATAAATACATGAGCCAGTGAATTTACTTACATGAAGCTCTCCTGTTTAAAATCATTCTAAATAGTTCACTGTAACACAAATGAAACTCTTCCAGAGAACAAACTCAGATGTTGAGTCTAGAAAACACATGGCTACCAAATAACATGTAAAACATTTCTGCATTTTTATTATTATTATTAGCACCGCGTCTTACTACCCGTTCGGGTTATACACACTTACGCTAATGTGTAATGGTAGGGTGATTGTGAGTTGAAATGGAGGACCTACAGTTTAACGTGGAGTCCGAACCACGGTGGCGACCTGGCATTCCCCACATTCACAAGTTGTGATTAATACACTTCTTGTCAGAGGTGAAGGAAGGATTTGGAAATCAGATAAATCTGTGCCGAGACCGAGAATTGAACCCCGGGCCCCAGCACAGAAGTCCGACACCTTACCCCTAGACCACCAGGTCACCCGCCATTGGTATTATTTGAGTCGTATTCTTGGTGTGTGTTTTATTAAAAATAAGAATACATATTTATTGTTATATGGCAAAGGCAACTTGTCTGTTAACAATTTTAATAAACATAATATCCTCATCTATAATGCACCAAAATAGTCTACACCTGCACTATCATTTTAATCCAAGGTCATATTGATTCCTTTTATATTAACTTCTCAAGTTGCATTCCTTAAAACACCAACTAATCTTTGTACACTGAAAAGGTTAGGTTTTGCTAGGTTAGAATAGTTTTCATGACACTATACATTTATTTAACACTGCACACTAAAATAAATTTGATGCCTTAACATTTTTATTACAATGATAGATAATCTTGTTTTGTCTGGAACAGTGATTTAAATAGATTTCTGAAAAGTTTATTTTATTTTAAGTAGGGGCTTAGGTACTTTTAATCACAAAAATTAACTTGGTTGATCAGAAATGTGCAGATGTGTAAACTTTTAACTTTCTAACTTCAGAAAACCTATAAACAACCATATATTACTATTATTCAAATCTCAGAACTGTATTCCTGTGTAGCATATTCTGGTAACATCCGTAAGAGGCCTATGGACCTATTCTCACATATATTGTAGATAAATTCCCCAACAAGACTAACTGTATATACCTCTACACAAATAGAACATAGAGTCTGTTCACGATAGCCTGGATGACAGTTGAAAAATCATGTTTAGGTTTTGGGTCGCCAACACTTGTAAAAGATCAATGTTTTGTTATAAATGATAATTTTTTTTAACTATGTGATATATTTTACATTTAAAATAACTTAAACAAGTTTTCTCACACTGTATTATTACCTTTAATAATTCCTTTTTATTCAATCTGAAACAATATTTTAAACATAATTAAAAGTACTTACCTATTGGTATTTTTTGTTTTTTGAATGTTATCTATAATATGTAATGTAGTGCATACATTAATTAATACCTTTTAATACAAACACCGTATTTACTCGAAAAAGAGAAAATACTTTTAAGTTTTGTAAAATATATATAATAAACTATTTTATGACTATTTTATCGTATTTTGAAATATTTAACTGAATAAAATATTTGTATCCACTGCGTGGGTGCACCATTGTAAAGAGCTTGTTTCCGTCATTTTCAATTGCATGGTTTAAATTCGTCGGTCACCATTTTGAAGCTATGTTCATTAGACCTTTTATGAAAGGGGTGTGAATAATTTTTTTAAGTGAAATTAAACGATAAATAAGCTTTGTGTCTGACCTCAAATAAATATATAAATTATATTGGCCTAAATTACTGCGGTTAACTATCACACTCATATACTCTTGCCCTGACAATGTCTATAATCGTATTTGTCGCGGTGACATCAAGAGTGCTCTTCAGCAACCTCAAAGTGATAACAAAATGTTCCAGCTATCGGGCATAAAACTGACCCATCCAAGCCCCGCTAGTCCCGGTGCCAACGCGGAAGCGAGGCCCCAGACACCTCCTGTCCGTGTCACCGAGCAGCACACCGTGCCCAAGTCCGATGAGGAGGAGGATATCAGCGCCGCCGAGATCTCGCTGCTGCAGAAGATTGTCCGTAAGGGGCTGGTGGAGAACAAGCACGACATAGAAGTGCAGAGAAAGGATCCTACTTCTCCCCTCTACTCCATCAAGTCCTTTGAGGAGCTGCGACTGTGAGTGGAAAACTTGCTCGTGGTCTAGAGTCTTGAGGGTGCTTAGTGGGTCAAACTGGCCGCTCACGCTGAGCTGGGGGAGAGGGGATGTTATATCAGCTGCCACTGACCCTTCCTTGCACCTGTTTAAACAATTACACCCACAATATCGTCAACACGTCAACCATTTATTCTACATCTTGGGTCGAAACAATGAGACGATTAGTAACCTGAAAATTAACACTTTAATTGAAAAGTAAATATTCACCAGCTAAATAAAAGCAAACTACATACTACACTTTTTGAAAATAATGTCAGTCAGTTGAGCTCTCCCGGGCGTCAGACAAACCTCAACACGTCCATCACTTTCCTCGGCACAAATCATCTGATTATTCCCGCCCCACTCTAACAAATCTGACAAATAGAGCATGCTAGACCTTGCTCTGCTCGTGTCAACCTGCTTTAGTGCTGTTATTTACAGTTCCCACGACTTTCATTAAAACCTTCACTTGTGTTTGTATTGGTACTTGTGTTGCTTGGAAAGATTTTTCACTTTTAAATAGCTTATTATTGGCAAACGTTAGTAGGCATTTTTTCTTATATTGTGCTACTGCTCAAATAATTATGTTTGTAGATCCACTCTGGTGGTTGCATGGTCCAAGCCGGCATCACTTTCGCAATAGACTGGTTCGAATCCTGATTGAGTGACTTGAGGGTGGTTTTCCCTAGATGATTTAATGCTCTCACTTTATGCAAATGATGGTAAACTTCCTCTAAATTTAACCTTCCTCACCCCTAGTACATTAACATAGTTACTGTAGAACATATATATCCAACACAAACACGTAGTAGAACGCGGGGACAAAATAAAAATCTTTGTTTCGAGAGTTCCCTTACACATGCTATCAAAATAAAGCAATTGAATGCAATGTTGAAGTATTTTTTGTGTCCAATCATGGTTTGCTTCCCCCTCCCCCCTCCTCCCTGACAAAAGAACTAAACCCAAACCATTTGACAGAGTGCATATTGGATTGTCGAGAGGCCTTGGAACTCAAAGTGTTGTCGGTTGTATCAGGATAGCAGAATCCGACAGGAGTGATCTTTGCAATGTCCTGTGCTGCTTGAGGCAGTTACACTTACTAATCTAAGGGTACAGGATGAGAAGGGTGTATTGTGACCGCCGTGTTGTTGTTGACCCATACAGGAAGCCCGACCTCTTGAAGGGTGTCTACGCGATGGGTTTCAATGCTCCCTCCAAGATCCAGGAGACCGCCCTGCCAACGCTGTTGGCTGATCCGTGAGTATCCTTGTCTGTTCACGGAGGAGGAGACAGGGCATTGTCTGCCAACTAAGGGTGGTGGTTTTCCATAACATGTCATTTGATATCTTGTAAGGTACACAGTTCACCCTGAAAGGTATCAGTCTTACCTTGACAGGTTACACTATGACCCTATCTTATAAGCTATATCATAGTGGAAACAAGCAAGGTAAGCTTTCCACCTTACACGGTAAAGGGTAGCCCACAGGAAATTACTATATAAAGTGTGTGTGTGTGTGTGTATATATATATATATGGGCATGGTTGATGAAAATACAAAACAAAACCAAAAATTGAAACAAAATTGTTCAATTATTAATTTTATTCACAAACCTTAAAGCATAGTTTGATATATGAAATATATTGGAAACTAAAACAGTTGTTTTTCTATGTGATACGATACATCCATCCATACCGCAAACAACTTTCAAGAAACCTGTTCAAATTCTGTCCAGGTTGGCAATTTTATTCACAAGTCGAGCAATCAGCCTAAGTGTGGGAATTCAAAATTAATTACTGATGTGATAATCTCACAACCGTTTTGTAATTAACAATATGATAAACCGCTTCAGTGATTGGATGGTTTAAGGAGTCACTCTTGCAATAGACCGGACTGCCGATGATTGTAAGATCGGGGTTTGAATCCTATTCAAGTGTACTGAGGGTGGTTTTTCCTAAATGGTTGTTCAATATACCTCTATACAATCATCCCTAACACATCAGCGTGTAACCCAAAAGGGTAGTAAGATTTGGTGCTATAAAAACATAATTTTTAGCAATTACGTTAAAAAAATAAAGAACCCGTCATCTTAATTGCGCCGCTAGTTAAAAACAAGTCCCCAGTGTATTGTTTCGTTGGTTGCAGCCCCCAAAACATGATCGCCCAGTCTCAGTCTGGGACAGGCAAGACCGCAGCGTTCGTGTTGGCCATGCTTAGCCGCGTGGACCCCAAGAAAGACTACCCCCAGGTGAGTTCTGTCATGGCAGGAAACTAGTTTTTAAAATGTGTTTTATCTCTACGATTTCTCCTCCAGCATCACTCGAGTGAGTGTGTCGGCTAACTCACACATAGTTCACCACGTTAGCTCAGTCACTAGTGTGCCTCTCTACTCAACTAAGATTTCTCCTCCAGCATCACTCGAGTGAGTGTGTCGGCTAACTCACACATAGTTCTCCACGTTAGCTCAGTCACTAGTGTGCCTCTCTACTCAACTAAGAGTTCCGGGCTCGGTTCCCGGGATGGATGAAAAAATTGATCATTTTGGAAATTGGGTAATGAATTAGCGACCTGGGGACTGGATGTTGTGCCTGTTGTAAGACTAAGTAATTTTGTAACCTACATCCATGGTCAAGAGGTTCAAGGCGTCACACTCTAAACAGCCTGGATTGCCAATGATAGGTAGATGGGGCTTAGAATCCCGGTCAGATGTACTGAGGGTTTTCCACTCACCCTCCATTCAAATGAAGGAAGAATTCCTCTAAAATGAAACCTTTCTCATCCCTAGCACATGAGCATAGTAATACACCCAAACAGGTAGTATGAAATGCCCGAAGACTCGCTATCTCACTTATACAGTCTTATAATAACTTTGTTCTGCTTCATTCATACCCGAGATAAATAAACAGTCAAATGAACCCGAGAGAGTCTAGCACGGCGGAATGTTGTCCCTTGGTCCGAGTCGACGTTTGGGAGGTACATGATTAGTGTACACTCTCTATCTTGAACAAAACCATTGTTGAGCGTTAGTTTCTGAGCTGACCTGTAGAGGGTGGGCATGTTGCAGGTCCTGTGCTTGTCGCCGACTTACGAACTGGCCATCCAGACGGGAGAGGTGGCCGCCAGGATGTCCCAGTTCTGTCCGGAGATCAAGATCAGATACGCCGTGCGGGGCGAAGAAGGTAAGACACCGTTACAGCGGCTGATAGTCTATTAGGAGGGCCATTGTTACCAACACGAAGACAAATTGGACCGTATAAAACAGGAATGTGAATGAATAGAGGCAACTCATCTTCACTTGACTGGTCCTGTTGGTAACACTTCTTGTCTTGATCTGTCACGAAGTACATTTACCAATCATGTGAAAGCTTAAATTTCACGAAACGTAACTACCAAGTTCAACTAACAACTCCCTAAAATGGCAGTGCTGACACTTGTCAGGAAGACTGAGCCCGCCAAACTATGACCACCCATATTCCGCGTGGGTCCTTGTTGCCTCCAAGATAAAGGTTAGGTCAAGGAAGGGAAGGTAATACACTAACACACATAATACAGGAGAGTCCTTACTATCCAAGGTTACCTAGACCAAGACGTCCTTGGATAGCCAAAAACTCTAGTAATATAATCCATAATTGATACACATACTATAAACAATTTTGTTTCTTTTGTCTACACTAGTGGTTAGAAATTATAAAAATATACACAACACTAAATTTGAGTGCATTAAACTTTCACAACTATAAACAAAATCTCAAAAATAGCTAAGCTGCGGCCATAATACTGAGTGTTAGGAAACTAAGTCGAGCCTAGGACACTAATGCTGACAGTGACACAGTACGTGTAAACAATGAGTCATCCGTTGATTCGCTCCGCTCTTCACACTAGACGACTGAACCAGTTTAACGAGGAGCATTTCCTAGATAGTTCTCTCACGAAATATAAACTGTGTTAACACCTTGAATATAAAGAGCCTAGGATAATCGTGACTCTACTTTATATAAGAAAGAAGGTTTTGTATTAAAACGTTGTTAGGTTTGATTGAAAGGTCCAGTCCCATTTGACTGTAGCTCTCCTCTCTCAGTGTCAAGTTGTCAACTAACTCTCTTGTTATTGTGGTGGCAGTTCCCAGGGGAAAAAAGCTCCAGGAACACATAATAATCGGCACACCAGGCAAGGTGGTTGACTGGGGGGTCAAGTTTCGCTTCTTAGACCTCGGCAAGATCACGGTGTTTGTGCTGGACGAGGCGGATGTCATGATAGCAACTCAAGGTCATCAGGACCAGAGCTTCCGGATCCACAAGTGAGTGCCATACGCCTGGGAGAGTGGGGAAAACACAGAGAATTTAACAAAAATAACTAATACAAATACGGGAATATTCGGGAGGGAATATCGTCAACAGTAGCCTGTGGCCTGAGTCACGTTTATAAAATACCTCCATATTCCTCTGTCCTTCCACCACTCTCCTCCTCTCACTTGCACACTTGATGTCATCTGCTCCTCCCATGTTTCTTTGGTCTCTCTTGTGTTCTTTTCCCTCCTAATTTCATTTCCATCCTCCTCCCATCCTTGTGAATGTAGTACATCTCTTTAATGAAAACCTCTTTTCACTTTTTGAGGTCATTATTTATATTTTGAAGAAGGTGCAGGAAAGGTGAATAGAATACACTTTACATTGCTGCCACTGGACAAAGAGGTAATGGTGGCCTCGTGAATAAAATCACTCTTTACCGCCCAATCCCCCGACCTAGGTTTCATTCTATCGGAACTCATCAGGAGGGAGTGTGAAACGCGCAACACAACTTGGAAAAGAGGGGTAAAGAGGGGAAGTGGCGATAGAAAGGAACTTGGTAAAGAATGATGGGACACATTTACATGTTCCTTTCTAAATGTACTATCATTCTTTACCAACCTTTTGTGGGTTTTGTGGTTTCCTCTCTTAGGAAGTTGTGTTGTGTGTTTCACACTCCCTTCTGATGAGGTTTTCCTCAAGGAGCGCTGATTGTAGAATAGATAGTAAAGTAGTGCTGATTGTAGAATAGATAGTAAAGGAGCGCTGATTGTAGAATAGATAGTAAAGGAGCGCTGAGTGTAGAATAGATAGTAAAGGAGCGCTGAGTGTAGAATAGATAGTAAAGGAGCGCTGAGTGTAGAATAGATAGTAAAGTACTGTCCTCTGTGTTGAAGGCTCCTGCCACGAAACTGTCAGATGATGTTCTTCTCGGCGACGTACGAGAACGACGTGATGGAGTTTGCGGAGGCCATCGTGTCGTCCCCGGTCATAATCCGTCTGAAGCGTGAGGAGGAGTCCCTGAACAACATCAAGCAATATTACGTCATGTGTCGAAACCAGGACGAGAAGTACAGCGCCATCGCCAACATATATGGCGTGGTCAGCATCGGACAGGCCATCATTTTCTGCCACGTGAGTACACGCGTGTGGTCCCCGTGTAGCTAGGGTTGAGCGATGGGTGTGCTTGTGACTTAGTAGTGATTCTGTCCCCTAGACCCGCAAGACGGCGTCGTGGCTGGCCGAGAAGATGTCCCAGGACGGACATGCTGTTGCTCTCCTGTCCGGGGAACTGACGGTGGAGCAGCGAATATCTGTGTTGGATCGTTTCCGCGAGGGCAAGGAGAGGGTGCTCATCACAACTAACGTCCTCTCCAGAGGTAAACCACTGTTAGTACTAAGGATGGGCCCTTGAGTCCTTAAGGAGATTCGAGAAAAGATTGAATTCAAGACTCAGATCCTTAAACAAATTTCAAGTGAAATATCTTTTAACGTTCTAATTCTACATATTGGTAGTCACAAACCAATTATAATTATAGGATGAACTTAACACCAGACCCCAGACCAGTAATTTAACTTAACTGTATGAATGAACTATAAGCAAGAATGTATAGGATACAGGGTTATTTTCTATCAAGGCCATTATTTGAGAATTTCGCAGTTTCTCTTCAGTATCTTTTCCTACCCACGTTTTAAGTGGTTTTTTTTTTTGCATATATATAAATATATGTTACATAATATTAAAACATTAATTAATTGAAAATAATATTAAAATTGTAAAATTTGAGAAATTGAAATATTGATGTTAAAATTTAATAATCAGAATTTATAAAAATTGTAATCAGGAAATGTCTAATTTTTATATGAATTAATTTGCGTCCTAAACACTAATTATGTGTTCCATGAAAGATGAATGTGTAAATTTTTTTTTTAATACTATCACAATTTTTTTATTTTAGTTTTGAATAATCTTCTCTGCACCACTACAGTATTATTAGAGATAAGTATAATCCCCGAATTTAAATCGTGAAAGCAAAATCTAACTAAATTTTGAAAAAATAAATAATTAAAATCAGACATTTTCTTGGATCCTCAAATCCCTGCATGCCTTTCTGCTAGTATGCAAAAAAAAAGCAGGAAATGGCCCTGATGTAAAATGTTGTTATTGCTAACTTAACTGAGGATACAAACGTCACCTTTGTGCCAGGTATTGACGTGGAGCAGGTTACCATCGTAGTGAACTACGACCTGCCCATTGACCTTCACCGCCAACCTGACTGTGAGACGTACCTGCACAGGATCGGACGGACCGGGCGGTTTGGAAAGTCCGGGATTGCTATCAACCTGGTGGACGGTTCAGAATCCATCAGTATCCTAAAGGAAATTGAGAAACACTTTGGTGAGTTGCTTCATTTACACAGGGGGCACAAGGCCTCACCGGGGGTACAAGATGACTAGGGGACACGAGGTCTCACCGAGGTACAAGATCACTAAGGGACACAAGGTCTCACCGAGGTACAAGATCACTAAGGGACACAAGGTCTCACCAGGGTACAAGATCACTAGGGGACACAAGGTCTCACCAGGGTACAAGATCACTAGGGGCCACGAGGTCTCACATAAGGTACAAGATCACTAGGGGACACAAGGTCTCACCAGGGTACAAGATCACTAGGGGACACAAGGTCTCACCAGGGTACAAGATCACTAGGGGCCATGAGGTCTCACAGAAGGTACAAGATCACTAGGGGCCATGAGGTCTCACCGAGGGTACAAGATTACTAGGGGCCACGAGGTCTCACCGAGGGTACAAGATCACTAGGGGCCACGAGGTCTCACCGAGGGTACAAGATCACTAGGGGTCACGAGGTCTCACAGAGGGTACAAGATCACTAGGGGTCACGAGGTCTCACAGAGGGTACAAGATCACTAGAGGCCACGAGGTCTCACAGAGGGTACAAGATCACTATGGGCCACGAGGTCTCACAGAGGGTACAAGATCACTAGGGGCCACGAGGTCTCACCAGGGTACAATATCACTAGCGGGCACTTGCACTATAACATTTTGTAAACTATACTGGCATACTCTGGTACTCTTAACGGACACTCGCGAGTTCGGACATACCTGCAGTATTGACACCATTCCCCAGTACATACATTAGCCTCTCAATGTACTCTTTGAGACTTGCCTTGGATAGGTCAAGTCAATATTAAACTGTTTTTATCATTAAAATAATGTTAGAAAGCTAGTGCTTCAATTTAATCACGTGTTTGGTATACATAGTACTCTCTAGTGATGTGTGAAGCCCAACTCTAATCAAATAAATGAAATATTCTCAGAGCCGAATTGAAGTTTGAATATTTTCTTTTTGTTGTTTTATGCTTGAAAACTATAATATTGTGGTTATTACACTAAAATTACTTGTAAAATGTTCTATTGTACCATTGTTTGTAATATTTTGTTTCAATCTGAAAGATCAACATGCAATCCAATTACTTCAGTTTTTTCCCAAATTAATATTAATCTCTAATTTGTAAAACAGCTTAGAATGGCTATTATTGAAAATTAAGGGAGTATTTTGGCTGTCAATATATTTACCGGCAAAGCTTCGAAGCTGGAATTTGCTTCAAAGCGAAGTTGAAGTTTTGAAGTTTCGCACACCCCTAACACTCTCCATGTACCCATTGGGTACGCTAATGCAGTATATGCTTGTGTTTAATACCCTAAAGCTACAAAATACACATTTATTTATATATATTTTTCCCCACGATTAATTTTTTTTTTTAAATACTCAAACTCTGATTTGGCTTTGGGAATAATTCATATTATTTGATTCGGCTTTGCTTTGCATTGAAAAAGTGGGCTAAGCTCACTTAACGTGGAATCCGAACCACGGTGGAGGCCTGGCATTCCTCACATTCACAAGATGTCTTGTCATAGGTGAAGGAAGGGTTTGGTAATCAGATAAATCTGTTCCGGGACCGAGGATTGAACCCTGGCCGTCAGCATAGAAGTCTGACACCTTACCCCTAGACCACCAGGTCACCAAGGGAGCAAGAAAATATTGTATAGTGAAGTGAGGCAAAGAAGAAGAGAAAATAGGAAAGAGGTTTGAATGATGGATTAAAAGGGAAGGATAACGGAGAGTGATGAGGAGGTAAAGAAGCTGTGTGAATCATATTTATAATGCTAAGGTCTGAATGATGGATTAAAAGGGAAGGATAACGGAGAGTGATGAGGAGGTAAAGAAGCTGTGTGAATCATATTTATAATGCTAAGGTCTGAATGATGGATTAAAAGGGAAGGATAACGGAGAGTGATGAGGAGGTAAAGAAGCTGTGTGAATCATATTTATAATGCTAAGGTCTGAATGATGGATTAAAAGGGAAGGATAACGGAGAGTGATGAGGAGGTAAAGAAGCTGTGTGAATCATATTTATAATGCTAAGGTCTGAATGATGGATTAAAAGGGAAGGATAACGGAGAGTGATGAGGAGGTAAAGAAGCTGTGTGAATCATATTTATAATGCTAAGGTCTGAATGATGGATTAAAAGGGAAGGATAACGGAGAGTGATGAGGAGGTAAAGAAGCTGTGTGAATCATATTTATAATGCTAAGGTCTGAATGATGGATTAAAAGGGAAGGATAACGGAGAGTGATGAGGAGGTAAAGAAGCTGTGTGAATCATATTTATAATGCTAAGGTCTGAATGATGGATTAAAAGGGAAGGATAACGGAGAGTGATGAGGAGGTAAAGAAGCTGTGTGAATCATATTTATAATGCTAAGGTCTGAATGATGGATTAAAAGGGAAGGATAACGGAGAGTGATGAGGAGGTAAAGAAGCTGTGTGAATCATATTTATAATGCTAAGGTCTGAATGATGGATTAAAAGGGAAGGATAACGGAGAGTGATGAGGAGGTAAAGAAGCTGTGTGAATCATATTTATAATGCTAAGGTCTGAATGATGGATTAAAAGGGAAGGATAACGGAGAGTGATGAGGAGGTAAAGAAGCTGTGTGAATCATATTTATAATGCTAAGGTCTGAATGATGGATTAAAAGGGAAGGATAACGAAGAGTGATGAGGAGGTAAAGAAGCTGTGTGAATCATATTTATAATGCTAAGGCGTAGATTTCAAGGTCAAGACTTTGTGAGCAACAGACAAGAGAATGAGGGATGGAGGGATTAACCAATCATCATCAGCTTAGCTGATTGTGCCATGATTTGCTGATGATTGGATTTGGGATCAGGATTGGTCCAGTCCTAATAACAGCAAAAAAACAACCTAAATGTATAGTTTAACTTTAAATATTTTTATTGTTGAAGTTTTGTAAATGGTGGTTTGACCCCTTAGCTCAGTCGGTGGCGTGTCTGCCTAAGGGTCCCGGGTTCGATTCTCGGCATTGGCCGAAAAATTTGTCATTGATGAAAATATGGGTTTACCCTCTCACATTGACGAATTAATGTTCGGGGACTGGATGTTGTGCCTGTCCTAGTCTTAAGTTGGATTGTAAGGCGTGTGAAGCTGGGATAGTCCTAACTAGCCGATAGTGGAAAATATACGGCTTGAATAAATAACTGACCACAGGCTGGAAACAGTGATGGATGTAAAAAGTAAAAGTTTTGTAATTGACGAATCCAGTGTTTAACTTTCAAACCAAAGTCAAAGCTGACGAATATCCTGATTTCTTTGTTTGTTTCAGGCAAGAAGATTCATCTGCTTGATGCCGAAGATGCTGACGAGATAGAGAAGCTGGGTCAGAACTGAACTCAAGACCACCTATGTCAGCACTTTGTTACTTTTTTACTCTTCTGTGAAATGTTGGACATGTTGCGTTGCCAGGGCCAGGCAATGTGTGTGGACGAGTGCAGGACTAGAATACAGACATGCTCGGAATGAAGACACGGAGTTTAGTTCGGGAATCTGTCTCCAAGATGCACACTTCATTATATTGTATTACTTTTCACACATTCATCGAGCGTTTTATTTTTAAACATTTTGAGATCAATCTTTGATCTTGCTTATTGAAGGTTGCTCTTTAAAATAAGTATATTCCGTCATTAGCTCTTTCGTTATCCTCGATCTCTACTTGTTGGTAAGGATGTCAAATTTTGATTCCTCACCTTGATAAGTATCGAAAGAGTCGAAACTTGATCTTCAATATCCCTATTTTTGATTCTTAATTCTATGTATGAAATAAAGTGCATTGAGCAATAACAATTTGTAGTAAATATAATGGTAGAATTTTAGAAAAATTTAGCACAAATAAAAGTAAATCCCCAACACATATTTACACACACTTCGATATTTTGATGCTATTATAGTCTAGTATACTATTTCCTGAGGAAGATGCTATATTAGCATTAACATATTGAAGTGTGTGTAAATATGTGTTGGTGATCTACTTTTATTTGTGCTCTCTTATTTTCTTACTATTGTATCATTCTATTTATTACAAACCAATTATTAGTTCTCAAACCTCAGAATATGAAAGTCTTGGCCACCAAATAAAACACCAAATATTCATAATTGGGTTCTTTTTAGAGACACCTAAATATTGTGAGATGTTTTTTTTATGAATTTCTACTAGCAAAATTAAATTTAATATCAAATTTTTAAAATTTCACTGTAGCATTTTAAAATGTATTTCTTACAAACAAAATAAAACAAAATTTTATCTTTTGACGAAATTGACTGCTTGGCCTTTTATGTGTGAATAATCGTCAATTAGGTCCATTTTAATGAGAGTTAACAATATAAAAGAAATAAAAAGTTTTTTTAGAGACGGTTCAAATCCTTAAAAATGTTTGATTACAAAGTGAAAATATTTCAAATTTAATTTAATAAAAAGTTGTTTTGAGTCTTTTTGACACTGACAAATGATATTTGTTTGCCTTCTCTATTACATTGAAAAAACAAAGAGAACGCTTTTTTAGTAATCTAATTAGATTCATACATTTTCTTTTTTCTCTCCCAACTACACAAGTCTATATAATTCTTTTTACCAATTCCTTATTGTTATTTGAAGTTAAGGTCTTCATAAATCGAATCTTTCAAATACCCTAAGATATGAGAGTTCCATTTCCATTAATTTTTTTTATAAAGCAGCAGACATCATTCTTTGTTATTTTTTCTTCAAAATCGTGAGGAGATAAAAGAACCAATTGCACTATTACAAAAAAGAATTCTCTTTATATTCCCATAACTAATTAAAGTTACCTTTCTAGAAAATGTATTTCCCTCAACCAAAGAGCATTCAAAAAATAAATGAAATATTTATTTGATCTGGCTTTTATGAATCAAATTGTGACCAAGGGCAATTATTTAAAATTTAAGCATGAAATATCTGATAAATGTCTGCCTCACTGGTCTAGTGGTCAAGAGATCCAGAGCTCCCAGGTTAGATCCCCATTACTCCTGGATTATTTATGTAAAACATTGGGTTCACTTCATAATGAGGTAAAACTCAGCCTCATGAGGACAAATGAGGAGCTACTTGAATAAATAGGTAGCAGCTTCAGTTTAGAAAACTGAGATTAACAGTTGGAGGCCTCGTGCTGACCGCATGACACCCTCTATCCACAAAGGTTGGCACTGTCACCGTTAACGACGGCGGCTGCTCAGTCGGTATAGCCCGCGGCCTCACACCATGGAGTTTTTTTATATTTCTTTAAGAAAAAACCTAGTTTTGCTTTTTAATGTATGTTGTTATATTTGAGGTGAAGTAAAGAGGATGTAACGAGAAGAGGACAGCAGGGAGAGTTGTTCTATAGGTGTGCAAGAGAAGTGTCCTTGAAGTGTAAGGAAGTGTTGTAAAGGGTCTACTTTGTACCCATTGTAACGTACGCAGCACAGACATGGACAGTGAATGTAAGAGAGACAAGGAAAGTGGAGGCCATGGGAATCAAGTTTGTGAAGAGCTTGTTAGCTGTCACGAGGAGAGAAAGGATTAGGAGTGAAGTTATCAGGGGAATAGTTGGGGTACATGAGATAAGTGGGGGAAAGGAGGATAAAAGGGAGAGACCTTCACACTTACCATACAACTGTAGCTCTCAACTTTAACAATCAAAACACAACACAACACATGGCTGTAGGAGGGGGTGCCAGATAGTGAAGCTCGGCCAAGTGGAGGAGAGAATGAGCTTTCAAGCAAGAATAAGAGGAGCACTACCAAAGGATGACATAAAAGAGAGAGAAGAGGAGTGGTAAAGATTCAAAAAATGCTCGGTGGAAGCGGCAAAGGAGATGCGAGAAAGAACTATTGGAAATAAAAGATGGAAGGAAACTTCACCGAGGAACGAAAAGGTAAAGGAAGCAGTGAATGCCAAGAACAAAGTATTTAAAGAATGGTTCACAAAAGAACAAGAGAAACATAGAATAAGTATTGGGAGATAAAGAGAAATGCAGAGAAGATAATTAGAGAAGGGAGTAAAATATGGATAAAAGAGTGGACTAAAGTGCTACAGACTAATTTGGAAGGGAGCAAGAAAATATTGTATAGTAAAGTGAGGCAAAGAAGGAGAGAAAGGAAAGAGGTCCGAATGATGGATTAAAAGGGAAGGATAACGGAGAGTGATGAGGAGGCAAAGAAGCTGTGTGAATCATATTTTGAGAGATTATTGAACCCTGAGGGGAATGATTGGTATGGGAGTAAGAAGAAGGGAATAGATGGAGAGATGGAGGAGAAAGTAGCAGACCTATCCAGGAAGAAGGTAGATGAGGCCTTGAAAAGGATGAAGAAGGGAAATACACCAGGAGTGGATGAACTCACGGTGGAAATGATATCACGAGAAATGGGCCTACAGTGGTGGTATGGAGCAACAAGGGCAGTGTGGAAGGGGAAGAAAGTGTCAGAGGATTGGACAAAAGGTATATTACAAATATTCAAGAAATGGGATAGGGAGAGGCGTGGAAATTATATAGACCTAACACGGATGTGTCAATGCACGAAAAGATTCTAGAAAGGAGAATGAGGAAAAGTGTGAAGCGAGGAGAGAGGAGGTCCACGATAGATTTAATTGTACTTTGGATTAAAGAGAAACAAGGAAAGTGGAGGCCGCGGAAATGAAGTTTTTAGAGAGCATGCTATCTGTCATTAGAAGAGATAGGATTAGGAATGAAGTTATCTGGGAATGACTAGGGGTACAGGGAGTACATGAGATAGTAGAGGAAGCAACACTGAGATGGTATGGACATGTAATGAGGATGTTAGAGTACATGAGATAGAGGAAGCAAAGATGAGATGGTATGAGCATGTAATGAGGATGTTGGAGTACATGAGATAGAGGAAGCAAGACTGAGATGGTATGAGCATGTAATGAGGATGTTGGAGTACATGAGATAGTAGAGGAAGCAAGACTGAGATGGTATGGACATGTAATGAGGATGTTGGAGTACATGAGATAGTAGAAGAAGCAAGACTGAGATGGTATGGACATGTAATGAGGATGTTGGAGTACATGAGATAGTAGAGGAAGCTAGGCTGAGATGGTATGGACATGTAATGAGGATGTTGGAGTACATGAGATAGTAGAGTAAGCAAGGCTGAGATGGTATGGACATGTAATGAGAATGTTGGAGTACATGAGATAGTAGAGGAAGCAAGACTGAGATGGTATGGGCATGTTATGAGGATGTTGGAGTACATGAGATAGTGGAGGAAGCAAGACTGAGATGGTATGGACATGTAATGAGGATGGAGGTGAGAGAATTACAAGAAGAATAATGGATATGAAGTATGAAGGGAAGAGACGGGAGGAAGGGGTAACTGCAAGTGTGCAAGTGAGAGAAGGAGAGTGGTGCAAGGATAGAGGGAGATGGAGGCATATTACTAAACAGACCCGGCCGAAAACAGTAGTTGATTAGATTAAAGATTTGAAGAAAATCATCTTTTTTTTCCAATTATCGAATTGGAATGGATTTTAGTGCTTTAATACAAATATAAATTTAGAACAAAAAAGAAACAAGATCATTTAACAAATTTAATTTACTAAATGTTATAGTGAGTATTATAACAAAATTTTAACATTTAATTATTTAATAAAATGTATTTCCTTAAGTGTTCATAATATTTCTTAGATCTGGATTAGAATTCAGGATTCTTAGGGAAAATGAAGATTTGGATTTGTGATTGTAAAATAATAGATTCAATCCAACTCTAAATAATAATAGTGTGCCAAGCTTCGACTTGTGTTCGAAACAAACATCAGCTTATATGCTTCGAAAAAAGTGTTGGCTTTGACAATTACAAAGTTTTACTGGTAAAATTATTGACAGCTAAAGTACTCAATTTGTTCTCACTTACGCCATTCTAAGATGTTATGTGTATTACAAATATGATATCTACATGAAAATAATCTGAAGTTGCTCAATGGTAAGTTGTAACTTGATTTATCGGATTCATATTAAATATAACAAACAAATTGTGCAGTAAAACATTTTCCAAGTAATTTTAAAGCATAATAAGTTATATAAATAACCACAATATAATATATTTAAAGCATAAAACTACAAACATACCTCTGCTTTCATCACTTTGCTCTTTCGTCGATTTTCAAGTGTAACCAGGATTCCAAATTACGTTTTCGTCACATGTCGCGCAATAGTTTCTCCAAGAAATGAGCCTTACTATTTGAGTTGTGCTATTTATATCATTCTCTGGAGAGAACTTAAAACACTCTCTCGTGTGTTAGCAAAACATTCAACTCCACTCAGTCTCGGAATAGAATTCGTTCGGTGTGCTCTATTTTTTGTACTGTTCCCATTTAATCTCTTTTATTTGTGATTAAACCTATTAATTCATACATATTATCATATTTGTGATTGTGTGCTGTACTATATTTATAATGGGTCCTAAGTGTAGTGCTATGAGGTTTTCAATTTGCAAGAAAAACTTCTTTTTTTTTACAGCCCAGATGCATTTGCAAGCCAAATCAAGACTATGCTTCGACTCAAACTTTGAGAATATTTCATATACTGTTTGATTTGAGTTCACCTTGAATTGAAAAAATTGTCTTTGCACATCCCTATTGAATAATTTAATTTCTGTGGTAAAGACGGTCTTGGTCAACGTCCCAAAAAACAATTATTTTTTAAAAATAATTTCAATCCTAGATTTTTTATGGAAGAAAATGCTTGAATAAAACAACACAACACAATCCTCTGTTGTTTATTGTTATATGATCACATTATACAAATATATCCCGGAAGTAAAAATAATTTTTGTCAATGGGTGGAAAACACAATGGACACATTTAAAAAAGTACTAAATTCTAGGTTCCAAGTACCTTCAGGTTACTGGTCTCAAGGTGGCCACCTTGGTGAGCGGGAAATTGCCGCACGAACGTTCAGTTCTAACCCAATATTTAATTCTACAATGCGTTATTTCAAAATACAGTTCCCGACAAAATAAATCAAAAAGGATTCCAACAGGGCTCTTTTTTTTAAAGAACTCAATTGTCAAAAGTTATATTAATAGGACTATTTATCAACGACTTTTTAATAATATGTATGGAGCTACGAGACTAGGCTTGATGAAAAAGGACTCTAGATTTAGTCTTCCAACAAATAGTTATTGTTTGATAGGCGCTCGACAGAAAATGTTAAGATACTTGAGAACTAACTGCAAGCTTTCCTCTTTACTTCGCGATAAGTTTCGTAGTTTTATTTCTCTTCTTTATGACATGACAAATAGTGGTTGTAGGTGAAGGGTGAAAGGGAGTATAAGTTTGGAGATAATAAACTAGTTCTAGAAAATGACACAGCTGTGTGGCTCGGCAGCCATTGGTACTTTCTTGCTGATCGAGGCGACCACCTTAGTACACACCATGGAGAACACATGAAAAGACATCCAAAAATGTAACCCTATTTTGATATGTTACTTACTTTCCAAAAATATATGACATTTATTAGCCGAGGTGGGTACAAAATAGGTTCAATTATTTATTGTACAAAAATTGATTTTTTTAAACTTAACTCAGGCTAAAATGATGTAAGAAACATGGCCAACACCTCACATGTTAAAAAGAAGCTGTTACGCGTTTAGGTTGAATCTCTTGTTAATATCATCAGTTTGGTTTTGTGAAGTTATTTTGTAGGTAATTTAGTTATTTTTAGTTTTTTAGAAACCTAAAGTTTTAATAAATAACAAATTAATTGGGATTGAAACATGATTTTTCACTACTAATCCTTGCATTTAAATATTTATTTTTAAAATAATCCCTTTGGTGTCACATCCAAAACTTAAATTATGAGTAAATAATAACCCTGAGCAAGGGACAAATCCTGGATAGCTCAGTGATAGAACATTGGAACGTTGATCCAAGGGTTCTGGGTTTTATTCCCCTTGTCCAGTTGTCACTAATATTAAATACTGTTATAACTAGTTTGGTAATTTTGGCCAAAGCTCTCGGTAAACTGTTCGACCTGGTAGTTTATTTTATCGATCATTTTACAGACCTCACATGTGAAAGTTCCGAGAATGGAAAAAGGTATATTTATATCAGTTTGACGCATCACAGTGAGGTGGATATGGGTCAACGGAGCCTGGGCTGCGTATCAGCGATTGTAGATACTCTCGGACGACTGCTGACTGTAATAGATAGAACAGTGGTTATAGCAGCCTAAGAGGATGTTTTCCTAGCCACCTCCTCATAATTCACACTTCTTATCCTAACCCCTTTATGCGAATGTGTTGATAGACCATAATATAAGTGGAGCCTTCTAGTAAAAGTTTACAAGATGACAGCAAAAAATCAGGGATTTGCACGTCTAGTTGGACACCCGGAAACCTTAACCATAAAATTCGGTGGTTCCCGACCTTTTTTAGCTGATGCACTTTTTGGTAGGTTATAAAATTCCCCCCTCATATTTTTTTAAATATTTCTGAAAAAAAAAGCTTTCTAGTCACGTCCTTATTTTATGCAAAAATCAATGTAACACTTGCGGTATAGTGGTAGAAAAAAATGACTAAAGATTATTGTATTGTGATCATTGCTATGTTTTAGTCGGTTATTATGTTTGATGTTTGACAGCGCTAACAGAAAGTTGACAGCACTGTTTAGTTCTTATAACAGTCAAAGTTGAAGATATGGTGGTGCTGCTCGGGGTAGCTTAGACCGACTTTTATCAAACTGTGCTCTGTGGAGCCCGTGGGCCCTGCCAGTTATCTCAGACTCCTTGAGACACTTTTATAATATTCATTTATTTATCACAATATAAGATAGTATCAGTAATTAGGAGTGATGTCTGAAATATTAGTGTAATAAGTGCTATGAGGGATCTATCAGGTAGTTTATCTGGTGTAGGGCTCGTTTGGTCTAAAAGTTCGGGAACCCCTGGCTGAGGGGTAAGAGTAGAGAGGAAAATGGGGGTGGGGGGGGGGGAAGAATTCAAAACTTGCGAGCTCGAAAATAAATACCTGTATGCATTCTTTTGACTGGTCACTGAATTTATTACAACTGGTAGGCAGGGTTTCCAATACCACGTTGGAAAGTGATTTAAATCAAATATATCTTCAATTTTTATACGATTATTTCCCAACTATACCCCCCCCCCCCCCCCCCCC
>CABFVZ010002438.1:89394-113732 GCA_902151445.1 Timema monikensis | reverse complement strand
TTTCCACTCGCCACCTTCTTGAGAACAGCTTACCTGGAAAGCACCAACTTGATTTTTGTCAAAAAGTGACAAATTAAAATTATTAGTCAATTACATTTAAGCTGTGGTCAAAAAGTGGCAGGCAGACGCAAAAGGCTCGGTGGGTGCCTTGGTGCTCGCGGGAATAGGGTTGGGTACCCCTGAGGTAGAGTTTTGAAAACATATACAAGAATGTTTGTGAAAAGAGAGTGAAAAACTATTATTTTAAACCCCTATAATTTCATCAGGCCAGGGTTTGAGGTGCATAAACTTGGCCCCGCCCATGAAAGCACTAATGACCGAAACTAGTGTAATCGTTAGTGCTACGTTAGTGCTGCTCGATAAACACAAAAATTTCGTTAGTGCTACATTTGTGTGGAAGCTATAAGCCAAAATCATTGGACAGGGCCAAGTTGACGTTAACCTTGCCCCGCTCCATCTTAGGGTGGTCTTACACGTACCAATATTGTCGGCACCAACACCAGCCAGGGTGCTTGTACACACACTGACAAAATCGTTGTCGGCGAATGAGAGTCGGGCAGTTTAGTGAGTAGTGCTGAGCTGCTAAATATGGCTCCAGTGAGAAATAGGGGGTTTCTTTTACTGTTCTTTTTCNAACCAGAGAGAAAGAGAATTCTAGGAACACCCAAATGTATCCGCCAGGAATCTTGAACTCCTCCCATGTTTTGTCCCACAAACACACTCTGTTCTCTAACGATTCTATTAAGGTCACAATCTAATATGTTGGTGGTCGCAATGATAATGTTTCATCTCTTGTAGGTGGATGGTGAATTTTAATTGGGCTTCGGATCCCAGCCCGCTGCTCTATTTTTACTAATTGTTTTCCCAATCTCTTCAGGTGGTAGCTGCAACCATCCTTGTATAAGTATTTTTATATAAGATAGAATCGGAGAAACTATTCTATAGGAAAACACACATTGGTTTGTTATTGAACATGTTGGTTCGTGAGTAATGATTTGAAATGCTTATTAGTGGGTTTCATGGAATGAAACTATTTTATTTTTATTTGGATAAGGGAGACATGAGACAGTTTTATTTTTTGTCAAGAATACTATTTATAAGAGATGGTGCTCTACGTTTGGGAGTTTGGACGGGTTAGAACTTTATTTTCTTGGAATAAAGAGAATTGTGCTGAAGAATTTTCTTCTGTTATAGAATTGTATCTAGTTAGGCACTGTTCATTCTCCATGGGATCAAAGGCAATAGCTAGAACTTAATCTGGTCATGAATTATTATTGACGCATCTACCCAAGAGTTCAGGTGGCGGCAATAGAAAAGGACACTCCGATATGTTAATATTTATATTAATACTTATCTGAGTAATAGGTGAGAGAGTTCTTGTTAGGAAAGGATTCTTGTACTAAGATACTTCTGTGAAATTAGGATTGCCTGGATAACTTATACAGTCAAAGCAGAGCATTAAAATCAAATTGAGAAAAGGAAGAATAAAATTCTAAACATAGATAGTGATAATTTTTTTTGGACTATAGATAATACTACACGTCCGGGTTGTACGCCTATGTACTAAATTCGATAGTGGGTTGGAGATAAATAACCTTGAATTTAGAGGCAGTGTACCTGCATTTGCATGTAAATAGAGTAGGAAATCATTATGGAAAATTCATCCTCATTACAGCTGATTGGCATCGAACCACGATCTCCTCATCAGCAGTTTAGGCTATTGTGAGAGTGATGCCTTGAAGACACGTTGTCCAAGATCCGTCAATCACCTGTGACTGCGGCTTGAGCCGTCCGGCTTCGGCCGCAACAGACCGTAATTCTAGCCGCATCTGACAGTCGTACGAAGTGTTTTCCAAGATGTTACTCCAGCTGCAGTCGCCGGTTGATTTTGGGATGAATTAAAGTACAATACATTCACGACCTTAGTTTACTTGGATGACAGCTCAAAAAGTTACTAGAAATAATCCCTAATATATCCCTACGCCAACAGCTGACATTTATCACTTTGGATAACTGTAATGACAACGTATGGTAATATATGAATGTGATAGTCAACCACAGTAATTTAGGCCAATATTATTTATATATTTATTTGAGGTCGGCCACAAAGCGTGTAAATAGTTTTATTCTACTTAAAAAACTATTATTCATACCACTTTCACAAAAGCTCTAACTAACATAGCTTCAAAATGGCGACCAACGAATTTAAACCATGTTGTTTGACGTGATAGCAAACAAGTTATTTACAATGATGCACCCACGCATTGGAAAAAATATTAGTTCAGTTAAATATTTCGAAATATGATAAAATAGTTTATTATATTTACAAAAAATTACAAGTGTTATCTCTTTTCCAAGTAAATACGATGCTTGTATTAAAAGGTATTAATGTATGCACTATATTACACATCATAGATAACATTCTAAAACTGAGAATAAGTAATTTTAATTATGTTTAAAATATTGTTTCGTAATGGGTAAAAAAAAATTATTAAAAGTTATGAAACAGTGTGAGAAAACTTAAGTATATGTTCAGTACCTTCTTGGATTTCTTAAGGGATGAAGAAGAGGACAACGAAATCATTTTTATTTGGTTGTACAGCAGAAGGAATATACAAAAGATGAACGAATATTTGCGGCATACAACGAGGAAGGTTGCTATAATATTTTAATCAATAGACATATTTTAAGTGATGAGACCAAGTTCTGGGAATATTTTAGACTGCATGTTAACCAGTTCAATCATCTATTACAACCCCATCCTGCGAGTGTACAACTCAACGCCAGCTCACCCACTGTGTACTAAGGCACGTGCCCTTAAACCAAATTAAAGGTGAGAAAGAAAAGTTTAATGTCTATGCCTTTGTTTCAGTCTTGAGGAAAATAACTATTAATAAACAAAATCTAAATTCCTGAATATTTAATAGTCTTGATTGGTGTGAAATGATTTATTTTTAAGTCTATCGGTGAACTTATTAGTACAACAGGATCAAAACATGTCATATAATTAAATGTATATGCTCAAAATAAGAAACTAATATATACTGTATTCTTAAATTGCAAAGGGTCATTTTTATAGTAATACAATGTCCACGTTTAGTTAATTATTTTTACGAAATATATATTTTTTTAATAATGTACAGTATTTCATTAACAATTTATGTAATTTTTGTTCTTTTTATTGTAATGTAATATTTGTGATGAGAAATTTCAATGCGTTATAATTAAAAAATATGACATGTATGTATAGTATGAAAAATAATGTAGAATTAATAAAAATTATAAGTCTGTAGTTCCATCTAAATGCTGTGTTTTCTTTTTAAGTTTGTACACAAAAATCATTACAATTCATTTACATTAATTAGGGGGTTGGAGACCTATTTTTGCTGATGCGCCCTTAAACACTAATTCTACTAATAATTTAAATAAATAGGAATAAGGAGGACCACTTAAAGAAAATGTTTATTCATTTTCGTGGTGTAAGGATGAAAGAAATATAGCGATAAACTTTGGTTAAAAAATAAATTTTGACTTCTTCCTTAATGCAATCAAGTGAAGTGTGAGTATAAAAACTTTGTAGAGTTGACGCCAGTGGGAAGCGTGTTACTGCATAATTAGCTATTAGTGTGTGAATCATGCAAATATTTTAGTTATAATTAAAAATTTGCTTTTATTTGGGTTTTTATTTTTGCTCATGGTGAAGCTTATTTAACCAAAACTTATTTCTAATGAGTAGCACAAATGGAAAACTAACGTTTATATTAGTTTAAATAGTTAGTTATACTACTAAATTTTATAGGCTCTGTCAATTTGATATAAATTTGGCTCCAAACCAAACTATGCGCTCTATGTTTATTTGGCAGCAATAACTTATCACTCACAGTTCTATTTCGTTTTGTTGTTGGTTCTGTATCATTATGGTGGCCAAATCTAAGTAGATGACAACTAATTATGTGATATAGCTAAACAAACTAAATATTTAATAATCAGTGATCAACTGACATGTCACCCTCTTCGGCGGCCACATCGTAAAAGGCATCATACTCGCAGTAGACTGGCTGCCGATTACAGGTAGTTCGGAGTTCAATTTCGGTTGGATGCACTGAAAGCAGTTTTTCCTAAATGATTTTCCAATTTCATGCCAATCAAATGGGGTGCACTTCTTCAAAACTAAACCTTCCTCACCCCTACCACATTAGCGTAATTAGTAGATAGGCGTATAGCCTGAACGGGTAGTAAGACGTGGTGCTAAAAACTCCTGACGTGTTGATGGTGCGAACCTAAAGCATTGTTTTGGATTATAACTTAACAATAAATACATCACTAATTACTTTTCTGGCTAAATGAGCAGCACTAACGAGTTTTTTGTTTACTGAGCAACACTAACGTAGCACTGATTGTTTTAGGTTTTGTCGTTAGTGCCGCACCATAAGCTGGTGGATGGGGCCAGGTTGACGCCAACTTGGCCCCACCAAATAATTTTGGCTTATAGCTTCCACAAAAATGTAGCACTAACGAAATGTTTGTGTTCAATGACCAGCACTAACGTAACACTAACGATTGCCCTGGGTTTTGTCATTAGTGCCACTCCATAAGATGGTGAGTGGGGCCAGGTTGACGTCAATTTGGCCCCACCCAATGGTTTTGGCTTATAGCTTCCACAAAAATGTAACACTAACGAAATTTTTGAGTTTATCGAGCAGCAATAACGTAGCACTAACGATTGCACTAGGTCTGGTCGTTAATACTTTCATGGGCGGGGCCAAGTTTGTGCACCTCAGCGTTTGAA
Organism: Timema monikensis; assembly: GCA_902151445.1. Lineage (NCBI taxonomy): Eukaryota > Metazoa > Arthropoda > Insecta > Phasmatodea > Timematidae > Timema > Timema monikensis. Next base: position 108,943 of record CABFVZ010002438.1, on the reverse strand, counting down.
CCTTAGCCTCAACATGAAATTAGAAGATATATTTCTGAGGTTTAGTTCACTTGCCCATTTTTTCAAGATAAATAAAATGCGCAAGAAAAAAATTAACTTTTTATATACACACTCTTAAGTTAATAATGTTTATTTGGTGCATGCTGATCAATTAATATATATACACATGTGTATATCTTCATGAATATATATATATATATATATATACAATTATTCGTGTCTTATTATCCGTTTGAGTTAAACACATACATTAATCGCGCTAATGCAATAAGGATGAGGAAGATAGAATATTAGATTAAATGCAACCATAATTTCATGGAGGGAAATTAAGAAACAGTATAGGAAAAATATCTCAGAGTATACCCTACAGGGATTCGATCCCCTATCTATCTGTCAACGAAAATCCAGTCTATCAAGAGATGGAAAATCGATATGTGGTATCAACTAACAGCCTGCGCCCATTACACACATATACACTCTCCAATTAGTGAGGCCGGTCGTTTCACAACATTTTGAAAGTGGTAGAGAAAGACCTCCAGAAGTGTCACAACTTCGTTAGTAGCAATATGGAACGCGTTTATAACAAAGTTTGAAGAAGAGAAAAAGATTTTTGCCAACATTTTGGGTGATGTATTCATGGTATTACAAGTCACCTTGAATAGAAAAGGAAATCAAAAATTCAAAACGAGGGAAGCTATTAATATAAAATACCTTTAAATATTAAGATCCTCTTGACTTATAAAAAGAAAGTTCCTTTTAAATATTTTTAAAAAGGAAATTTACTATCTCTCAATAGATGACACAATCTTCTTATTTCAGGCCTTTATCATTTCTCTCTTGTGCTTTTATATTTTATTTTTGTTACGTCCTATATTCTTTTCGATAGATTATATAAATTAATTTTATTTGAATACCACTAGCAAGAGGTACCAAATTTGTGGTAAACGTTTAACCTCACAAATAAAATTGAAAGTTTAACAAATAATTAACTTAACGTGATGTTGCTGAACAAACTTATATCGGTACAATACTGAGAAACTAGATTGTATTTAGAATAGATCCAACAGCCAGTCCATAATTCATAGTTTTGTAAAGGAGAAAGTCTCAAGTTTCCCAGTAACATATTTTCCGGCCATGCTACTAAAAAAACCCACCGACACCAAAGCCTCATTTATGCATGCGTTTCGTATCATCCGGTTGTCGACGATAATAATGTATCGTCCGTATTTTTATGTTTATTTATGCAATGCGGTCGTACTGTCAGTCGCTGAAAAGAGTTGCAGTACTGTCACATCAGCCATACTCTTGTTGTTTCATGACGGATCCACTTGTGTTGTTAATTTGTCAATTTTAAAATCTACCACACAATTAACAGTATGAAAATATGACACTTTCACCCAATAAACAAACATAACCTCAAAACATGTGGTGACTGCAGTGTGAATAAACAGTCTGTAACTGCAGCGAGGGAGGACAGGATGCCGCGGGGGAAGGACCAGTTGGCAAGCCTGCCAACGTCGCGCGTCCGGTTGCACAAATACGTCCATACGCGATTCTAAGCCAGGAAACCACGTCTCTCTCTCTCTCTCGGGGGTCTTTAAAGGTGTTTTGAGGGCCTCCAAAAAATAATTTAAAATGTTATTTGCTTGGTACTGAAATCAATTATCTTAAATTTTACGTTTTGTAAGAAATAATTCGATCATCCAAAGCATGTAAGTACTTTAGACTCGATTTTCCGGGATAGCGGAGGGGAAGCACGGATAATAGAAATCACAAATATTACAGATAATATCCAACTGTTTACCACCACCATTCAAAATTTGATGCTCTTTTTTTCTACTTATTTATGTGAAAAGTAAATTTTCACAATGGTAGATATTAAAACGAAGCAACAAAATCGACTCCGAATCGACTCGTTTATCCGAATAGCATTAAGTAATACAATCTAAACCAGATTAGACAAATTAGTGAACACTGAAACATTTGAAAGGTGGGAGGGTTGGCAACAACTACCTGAAGGAAAACTAATATAATAACTCTTCGGGACCTACAATTACCTCAAAGGTTGTGTTTTTTATTTTATGTTTGTCTTTCAGCAATGAGAAATTGTGCGTGGCCTTAGTATAAATTTTATATTCAATAAATAAAAATATAATTTATTTAATTCAATCTCACTTTATCCATTCTTACGTAATAATTGACAGAAATATATAAACATATTTTACAATCAATGTCATACCTTGCATAAAATTAGCAATTGAAAGTTGTTTTTTATGTTGGTTATTATAAAAATTAACAAAAAAATTAGTATAAAGATAAGCTTATTAGTTAATCAGTTTGTGTATACAGTTATAGTTGATATCGTCAAGCTTTCGATATGAGTATAGGCTCAAGTTTACAGTCATGTTTAGTAAGAAGAACTCACTTCGGTGGCTGCGTGGTCTAACGCGCTAATCTCACGTAGGACTTAACTTCTGTTAACGGGGTAATCAAGGTTCGATCCCACTCGGATCCAATGACGGTATATTTTCCTAACTGGTATTCCACTCTCCTTCCACACAAATATGGGTGCACTTCCTCTGAATTAAACTTTCATAACCCTAAATCATCCGTGTAATTAGTACATAGACGTATAGCCCAAATGGGTGGTAAGACGTGGTCCTTGAAAAATAATTTAAAAAATTAAAAGATACGATAAATACGATGCTCTACGATTGATATATTGGTCATATTTTTACACTAATAGCTCAGGAAATATTATAGATACGTTTTAGTAAAATTATTTATTATGCATTTATCCTTATCAGTGTAAGCGTGAGATAAGACATCATCCTCATCTGGTTTGGTTTGTCAATGATGGAAAGGTTGGTATTCCAATTCCGAGGTGGTAATGTTATGAGTGGCTTTCACTCATGGTTTTCCACTATACTTTTACTCAAATGCCAGTACATTTCCAATAATTTGTATCTCTCGTAGCTCTAGTCCCTTAATGTAGATGAGTTTATAGTCCAGATACGCTGAGACGTGAACCACAGACGCTCAGAGACGCGGATCATAGATGCAAAGTCATTTTATTATATCCGAGAGTAAAATACAGTGGGATTATAAAAATGTAATTAAAACATTGCTTCTGTGTTTACACATTATTTGTATATTGAATCCCCATCACGTGACGTGCCTTTAAGCTACTTTTGTAAAATTATCGCTTGGCACAATAATAAACTATGAATGTAATAACATGCCCTAACCCTTTCAAATATAATATCATGGATTGGAGCTTCATGTACCTCCAGGTTTCTATCTTTGGACAAAAAAATAACAATAGATGCAAAAACACCACCCGTTGTAAAAACAATGGTACCCGACGTTGTTGTATTTTTATTGGTTTTTGTTTTGTCTAAAGGTTATATTCCTTAAATACACACACACACACACACACACACAAAGTTTCGCATCACTGCGAGATGTGTTTAAATTAATTAACTATAGTATATTAAAAACAAACAATATTTTGACTCTTGAAAATATGTTCAGTAATATTACACTCAATAATTCATATTCTATTCTGTAAAAAGTATTTACATATATTTTTCAACATAAGGGTAAGACCGAAATGATGTAATATTATCTGCACAAATACAGTTAAATTATTATTATTATTATTATTATTAGCACCGCGTCTTACTACCCGTTCGGGTTATACGCACTTATACTAATGTGTAATGGTAGGGTGATTGTGAGATGAAATGAAGGACCTACAGTTTAACGTGGAATCCGAACCACGGTGGCGACCTGGCATTCCACACATTCACAAGATGTCTTGTCAGAGGTGAAGGAAGGGTTTGGTAATCAGATAAAATACAGTTAAAATGCACGTTAGTAATTTATAGTGAAGCTTCGTCTTTCCTTATGTTTGCAGTGCTTGGATAGTAATAATTTGTTAACTGTAGATAAATTTTGAAATGAGTGCGTTACAAAGAATGACGAAGATACAAATACAAATAATAAGAATAATATATTGCTATATATTTTATAAATAAGCACAGCTCTTTCAAACTATTAAAGAAATATTTATTTTTAATAAAAAAAATTTTAACTACTAAAAAAATGACAAATCAAAATGTTTGACAGATAAAAAAGGCATTATACCATTTGAAACATTCTCCAACAGAGCGATCGATTATGTCTAGGTTTGAAATAAAAGTAAACTAGATTTTAAAACTACGAAAGCACATAGTAAGGTTTTATTTGTAAAAACTAAAATATTATATTTATATTTCGTTTCATTAATCAAGGCGTTATACATTTTAATTACAATATTGGGGTAAGGAATAATTTAGAGGATATGTAGAAGAATTTGTTTGGATAGAGAGTGGTAAAACATGTAGGAAAACCGGGACTAGAGCAGTGACCACTTTGTCGCCAGACGAGCTTGGTGTTTAGTCTGTAGGCTCACTTATGTAGGTAATATATTGATAGTGAAAAGTTTGGTCTCAAACAGCTGCGCTGGAGGTGAGTTTTCTCTCAAGTATGTAGGTGAGACTTAAAAATCACGTGACAGATAAAATGTTCTGTATATGTTGGTAATTTAATTTTATTGTTTTTAATTTGATGTATTTAACGTGCACTTTCTAAACTTAATGATTATATCAGCGCACGAGAATTTCTATTAGTGAGAGTGAAAGGGCCTACCAATTTTGCCGGGAAAGGCTTTCACATACCTTCAAAGGTTTTTTTCCATCCCACAACCGACATGGGACCGACGGCTTCATTTCCCCTCTGAAGGAAGTTGTGCTATGGATGTTTAACGTCCAAGAAAGATCCATCAACCCCAATGGGGTTAGAGCCCATGAACCTCAGATCCTGATGCGAAAACTTTACCCCAAAACCGCCAAGGTCGACATCAGTATATCGATGGATTCTATGATTATATACAGATCTCCTTATTTCTTGAAATATTTTACGTCATTGTGAAAGAATAACCACCAATAAAAAAAAAATCTGTCTTACTGGTGATCAAACCTGGAACCCTTAGCTCAGTAGGAAGATGCGCTATCGACCAAAATAATTTATACATGAGCGCCGAGGCTCGTATTTGAGCAAGACGTCATGCTAACACACACTATCTTATTTTTAAATTAATTATTTCTCATTTAGGCGTACAATATATTTATTTTTTACATCCGAACAGGAAAAAAAAAGGGCAAGCAAACAAAATAAAAACTGCCCGTGTAGACTGAAAGTATACATTTAATATTGCGTGTAGTTTTCTGGCAAAATATACTGTACAAGAGTCTCTATAGAAAGTGGTAAAAAAGCAAGTTCCCCCCTTTCCCTCCATCCCCCTTGTCTACCAACATTGTCGAGCGTTGCGATTGTTTGTTTTAGGTGTATTTGAGTTTTTACATGGTTCCCAAGCCCCGAGGTCTTGCGTGAGTATGTAGAGGGTGGTGGAGGCCATGTGTGTAGAGGCCAGCCTATATGTTTGTGTAGGATAGACTTTATAACACATAACGAACATCCACGAGGAAAAATAGTCCATGTTCCGCAGAAGCTGAGTGATGTGAGAAGCCACTTCGGGTGTGGACGAGAAGAATTTAGTTGGTGTGGTACTTCACTTCTATCGTATTATTAAGGATTTATTACTACCCGTCCAGCCTACCCGCATTTCGTCAATAATCGGGTAGGGATGAGTAATAGAGATTTTACAAATATTATACCCCAATTTGAGTGGAAAGAGAGTGTGAAGTAATTTAGAAAATAAGATAATTGATGCCCCTTGTCGAACTCAAACGCTGCCCCTTTCACCAGTCAATCAGACAAGACGAGACTGACACCTCTAGACACATGTCCGTCTGGTACGGGTTGCATATGTTTACTATAATAATATTTAGCACCGCGTCTTACTACCCGTTCGGGTTATACGCTTTAAGTACTAATTACGATAATGTATTAGGAATTGGGAAGGTTGAATTAGAGGAAGTGAACCCGCATTTGCGTGGAGGGAGAGTGTAAAACCATTTAGGAAAAACCGCCCCCAGTTCACCCGACCGAGATTCGAACCTCTATCTCCCCGTCCTCAGCAGTCGAGCTCAACATGACAAGCGCGTTAGTCAACTACGCCACCGAGGCGGGTCATATGTTTACTATACTATCAGGAACTTACTGAGCCCACTCATAGCAAGGTTGCTGCTATAGGTTGAGCTCGGTTAAAATTTATTTCCTAATTTAAACGTTTAAGTGTTAGTTCAGTCAAGTAATAATAATGTATCGTTATAATATAAATGGCAACTCAAACAACAAAATGAAAGTAATAGATTATTTTTAAAAAAATAGCAGAACACATTTTTATTAGGCTATAAATTTAAAAAAGAATTCCAACGCTATAAACCTATATATAAATATGGCACGTATTAAAAAGTCATCATTAAAAGTTTTACACAAGTTTTTATCTAAACACACAACTAAAATAGCAAATAGTGAAAAAAAATATCCAACATAAATTTCACACAATTTTCTACGTGTATAAACAAAAAAAGTTGTATACATTCCTAATCATTTACTCAAGAATAATAATAATAATAATAATAATAATAATAATAATAATACTTAGCACCGCGTCTTAATACCCGTTCGGGCTATACGCTAAGTACTAATTACGCTAATGGATTAGGAATCGGGAAGGTTGAATATAGGGGAGGTGAACCCACATTTACGTGGGGGAAGAATGTAAAATCATTTAGGGAAAAAAAAACAGTTCACCCGAGCGACATTGGATTACCCCGTCCTCGGCAGTCTAGCTCAACAGGAAACCAACGCGTTAGCTAACTACGCCACCGAGGTATGTTATTATACAAGTATAGCTTACTTTAAACTATAAACTCATAAAGTTGTAATCAATGAACCATAAATGATTATACTAAAATTATTATATCAATTTTAGCATCTACAGTATATAGGCATATACATCGTTTATTTTAACCAGCCGTATGTTGGTAATGAGTAATATAATTAGTGCACTTAACAGCAAAGTTATTAAAGGTTTAATTTACTATATAAGACAGAGAGGTGGTGTACGAGTATTTATTTAATCGAGGTATTTAATGTGGACCTTTTGAACCGGCTGATCAAATCAATACACAAAAGTTTCTATAAGCGAATTCGAAAGGGCCTACCAATTTTGCGTTTCGGGGTTCTTTTACATGCCAAAATCAACGTGGGACCAACGGATGATACGAACTGTTAAGCTAAAAACCAATCCGGTCCGATGTCCAACCTTAGAATACAGTCAGTAGGAGAAATCTAACTTTGGTGCTGGAATGATCTTACACATTCTTGAATTTAATTATATTTAGTTGTAAAAGTGACACCCAAACAGACCTTGTAGATGGTAAAGCTAAAGGTCCATCTCAGACTCTGCCATAACTTATGAGAGATGAATGACCTTGAATAATGGACAAATCCTTTATAGCTCAATAGTAGATCAATGACTCGCTAAAGCAGAGGTCCCGAGCTCAATTCTAGAATCCAGGTTAAATTTATCTTCCATATTTAATTCAGATTAAAAAAAAAAGTATGTTGAATTTTTATCAAAATATATCAGACGTTAATTTTTTGTCATAAATGGCACTCCGCTGATCTAATGTGGAAGAACAGGAACCAGTGGTGAATCCCATCTGGTGCAATATGGGTTACTTTCCTTGTTTTCAACGTGCCTGGAAAATTTTTGCACTCTTGAGGAGATGGCTGATATATTTCCTTAAAATTCACCTTAATCATTTTGTTCAATGTTAGTGACTAATAAACATAATGAGCAGTGAGCAAAATAGCAATTTATAAAATTATATGTTTATTAAAACACATACCTACCAATAAAACATAAAAACTGTTGTGTTAGTAGTAATAATATTAATGATAACTAATAATGATATTTTAACTAGAATTTAAAATGGTTACACGCATCGGTGCGCATGCGGACGGAGTATCAGGCTCAACAAGTATTGTTTTTCATGGAGAAGTCAGTGTTATAAATTAGGCTTAATAAATTTGGAGTGATATTACTTTTAAAAAACTCCATTTCTCTCTCCAAGCGAATTCGGATACACTTTCTCTTAATTCGACCTTCTTCATCCCTACCCCCTCTACGTGATTACAATGCACATAACTCGGGTTGGTGGTAAGACGTGGTGAAAATGTAATCATCATATTATATTGTATTTCTGAACAGTCTTTAAATAGTTCAGGAGTTGAAGTGAATTTAAAACTTTAATTTTATCTCTTTGGTGGATACAACTAACTCAAAATAGCTTTAAAAATCACCCGAGATGGTGGCCAAGCAGATCTGGTTTTCTGATGACCGAGAGGTTAACACTCTACTCCTGGCAGGGTGTAATTTTTCTATCACCTCGTCTTACTACCCGTTCGGTAGCGTCTTAGATCATGGGGACACCGAGGCGGGAAACAGGGTGCAATGAGATGATTTATAATTATGAATGACTCCCAGAGTTAGGTGTTTGCTGACATTGCTGGAGCTGAGCTGGCGGATGTCTTGTGTTCAATACCCATGAGTGTCTATATCCCCTGGGTAGGCGAATGTTGATAGAGTACCTTAAAATTAGACCCAATGGGTAAGTTACACTTAAATAAGATAGGTTTATTGGCTGATATCTCTCAAACTGACAATTAAGCCCTGTAATATAAATGTGATTCATACTAGATTAGTATAAATAATTGAACACATCATGTCAAATACAAATGCAAAAGTTAAACTTTCCATTGCTTCCAATGCTCATAATTAATCACAGTAGCCTTGGGTTGTATCCCGACAGGACCAACTAAGAATTATCTCTCCATGGTAGTCTGATAATACTCCTTGAAACGCACTCTCCTTGTCCTGTTTCCGTCTGTTAATTAATGTATGCCGATATACAAAATAAATGTTAGGGTGGAGCTATTTGGAACTAGGGGATATTTGAGTCAAAATATTAAGTCAAACTTCTGCGCATATTCTAAAAGCATATTCGTTTATTTTAACCGTTAATAACTATCTAGGGAAATATAACATAACTATCTAATGAACTAGAACTAGAACATATGTAAAAAAAATCTTTTAATATGCCCAATTTAAAAATTGTTTTAAGAGTCAAAGAAAAGTTATATTAACAAGTTATTCTCCTAGTTGGCTAAAAATTCCTTTCATCATAAGGTTTTGTGATCTTATATGTTTTAGTTTTTGGCTTAATATTTAAGGTTTTAATCATAATTAGATGTGATGGATTAAATAGCCAGGCTATTATAGCTGTTAATTACGGTTATAGCTGCATGTAAAAGTGATATTCCTTAAATTGACCAATTAAACCTGGACCCAGGAACTGAATCCGGGGCTTTAGACTTACTACAAAGCTCTTATCACTGAGCTATCCAGGAATGTCGGGCCTGAGGTAATTATTCACTAATATTTTCAAAGCAGATACTGTGATGGACGTGCGGAAAAGATCAAAAACATACGAGTTATCAATTAATATCGTGAGCTGTAAGATAACGCAAGGCAAGGTAGGAGCCTCGGTAGATTAAGCCAACGATCCCGGGTTCGATTCTCATGTTCATGTGTCATTATTCAATTTAAAAAATTAGTTTTGGTTCACCAGTAAGTATAATGAGCTTATCTATACTTATAAAATAACATGTCCTGATTGACTGATTGACTGACTGAATGATTCATCATCGCCAAGCGCAAACTATCAAGGCTACAAGCATGAAATTCGGACTGTATATTCATTTTATGTAGGCACCCACTAAGAAAGGATTTTAGAAAATTCCACCCCAAAGGGGTCAAAATAGGGGATGATAATATGTATGAAAGTCCGTCATTTTGAAAGTTACATAAACAAAATTTTGTATTTCGGTTATTGACGTAAAACAAATAAATACGTGTTTCAGGAATTTTGGAAATTTTATTTAATAAGGGATGAAAAAGGGGGTGAAAGTTTGTATCGGACTTGCATTATTTTTGATCTGAGGTCAAGTTATGGTCATCAACGTAACGTAATATTTTAAATTAATCTGTAAATACATATGTATATTTTCGTATTTGTATATAATCAACTTCCACGCGAGCAAAGCCGCGGGCAACAGCTATCTAGTACTATTATAAAATTTGTAGAGTTACTTGATATTAAAAATAGCTGCTCCAAAGGATATTTGAATTATTTCCAAAGGGATTTCTTTATCACCATTATATTTCTTGTTTATGTTTATTTAGTGAATCAATTAGTTACTAATTTCCTACTAAAACATTTTTTAAATGGAACGTATTAATACCGTATTGCTTTCCCTCCAAACAATAAACGGTATTTGTTGTGAACAGGCCGGGCGGTTGGCGACACTGACTGGCCACAGAGAATGGAAGATCAAGATACTCTGAAGGAGCTTGGTCACACCATCTCGAGTGTCTTTTGTTCTTATTGTTCAGGTGAGAGCACATAAAGTTACTCCAGTTACCGCTTGCGAGCTACGCTCCAAGTCCTAAAACTATTAAGTTTCACTTATTGCCCGAGTTTATATATCCGTTTATAAAAATGACACACACCACATTGAGATGTGCAAACGGTGTCCTGATGGCCTAGTACAGGAGTTTCCTACTGGGGATACGCGTATAACACAGGGCAGTTGTGTCCAAATCACTTCATTACAACCGCCACATTGAAAATATTAAGTGGGCTACATTAAAAAAAACATTATGGCCATCTTCTTAATTAAAAATATCTGTAAATTAGAACATTTTATTACAAATAGAAAATTAAAATAGCAAATAATAAGACTCGGCACCTATTTTTTTTCCCAGGAGTGTTTGCAGTGTTAATCAAGCACTCTTTAGAAACCTTACCATCTTCTAAAGGTTTTGAATATCACGCAATTAAGTGTGACAAGGTGTAATACTCTTAATTTCATTATGAATACAAGTTCGTTAAAAAAATGACTGTACCATATTTTATCTTATCCGTGAGCCACACATAATCGTGGTTTGGGCTGCAAGTTCTCATGCCCGATGTAAGGTATGTGGGGTAGAATATAGGGGAGCTAAGACATATATTTAAAATTAGAATTTATCCCCCATTTAAATGTATCAAATAGATGCACTATAGCAATTTGAGTTTACAAATTCAAGTCTCCAAGTTTTTTTTAAGGACACTAGATTTTTGGCAAGTTAGAAACACTCCCCCTCCCAAGTGGAGTCAGTTGACTTTGTAACACCGCCCTTACTCTTCCCCGAAGAATAAGGCTGGCGCACAACGGACAATAAGAAATAACATAAGAAATACAATAATTGCAGAGGGCTGTGAGGATACAAACAAAAGTAAACAGGCCGACCACGGGCCCATTTACTTATATTCTCCACGAACTCACACCTCAATTATGTTGATGTTCATAACAACAGGAAAGGCGAAGGATAAAGCAGGAAACCTTGATTTAGAAGACTATATGTCATTGATAACAATTTGTAGTTTTATTGGTTGAGAGAATAAACTTGAACATAGTATTGAAATACGTAATTTGGTTGTACAATCTTGAATTACTTACAATTTATGTAACCTTTAGCATACGATCATAATATCGTAATTGACAACAATGAATAATGAACCTTATAAGCCCGCAAGGCTAATGAGTTAAATGACGACAATATTCCAATACAAAATCTGGCTATGCAGACAAAAAATGCTCCTTACGTAACGATAATACAAAACTATTGCCGTATGGGCCATTCAGTTAAAAACGGGATCATACCAAAATATTTATAACTTTACATTTACAATATAAAAACTTCCCACTGCCTGATGGGCAATTTTGATATAAACAATTACCCACAGATATCCCTGTTATATCAGTCGCGCAAAGAAAAATATTCCTTACAAAACAATTAGTATAGACGCCATATTGGCGATGCAAAACAAACATTTATTAGTTAACATATGATTCCTGGTAAGGTAAAATATTCCAAGTCCAGAATAGACTCCAACATTTATAGTGATGCTAAAGTTCTAAGTACAATACGTTAGGCATATTTATAAGTCGAATACGACGAAAAAGATTCTAAGTTCAAAATGTTTGACATATTTATCTAAGTCCAAATATTTTGGCATAATTATAAATTAGATATGAAGAAAAGATTCTAAGTTCAATATGTTTTGACATATTTATCTAAGTCCAATATTTTGAAATAATTACAAGTTAGATATGAAGAAAAGATTCTAAGTTCAATATTTTTGACATATTTATCTAAGTCCAAAACGTACTACATATTTATTAATTAAATACGGCAAAAAGATTCTAGGTTCAAAATGTTTGACATATTTATAAGTCCAAATTTTTGACATTATTACAAGTTAAGTACCAAAAAAATATTCTAAGTCCAAAATGTTAGATATTTTTATAAGTCCCAAGTTTTGACATTATTACAAGTTAAATACGAAGAAAATATTCTAAGTACAAAATGTTAGATATTTCTATAAGTCCCAAGTTTTGACATTATTACAAGTTAAATACGAAGAAAATATTCTAAGTCCAAAACGTCCTGCATATTTAAAAGTTGAATACTACGAGATAGATTCTAAGTCCGAAATGTTTTCCATAATAACGTCTATATCTCGTCGAAGAGAGATTCTGTACCTTGCGAATATTTCCTGGATACCCAAGGTGTGTCCTAGAGGACAGCCCTGTCAAGAAGTACCGTCCATGTTGAACAACACCAGTATTTATATGATTATACAAGCTCAATGAAGGGGGAGAAAGGTAAATACAAAACATCGGTCAACACGACAAAATGACGAGAGGGAGGGGTTAGAATATCAAGGTCAACACACGCGGAGCTGGTAGAGTTTACGTAGACCAATTAACTCTGGCATAACAATCCATTTTGCGCAGGCGCGTCACACACATAATCCACACCCCACCCCGAGGAATAGAACACTTTACAAGTCCAAGATATTTCCTCCTACAGTTGATCGATATTTTGGTAGTGGCAAGTTGTTGTCTTTTTTGTGAGTGGGAAACAGTAAGCTGGCGCAGCAATAGTTGGGCACTTTGGTGAGTTTTCTTGTATTAAACCTTTTTTGGAGCATATATCCCAAATAAATGCTACAAATCTCGCCCCCTTGAGAGATGGGTGGCGCACTTGTCATCGTATTCTTTCCTCTTGATGTGCCCCAACAGTGCTTCCTCCTTCCCAACAACATCTCAAGGGTGGGTGGTGTGGCGGCATCCCATAGCGCCTGAACTCGGAGCGCCCAGAGCTCCTTCGACGATTCATCTCTACCGTGACTACCAGTTCTCCGCGCAGTAGGATGGAAAGGGAACGGCAAACCGGGAGCAGGGTTCCTCTCCGAGCTAAATATAACATACAAAAGACACAAGCAGTATCTTTCTTCCCATCTCTCTGCACAATCAGTACCATTTCGAGAGTTCATTGATGTCCACAGTATTGACCACTTTGTTCTCACATTTTTGCATTTTTGGACCTTTCATAACGAAGGTTTCTTTTAATATCTCATAGTAGGTTAACTGACACACTAAATTTTCCAGAAGCCAATCTAACTTCATTATTTCCCTAATGCAATTTTTCATAGCTAGAGTCCATTAGATCAAAAAGTTACATTTACCAATTATACTACATAACAAAAAATAGAAAGCACCTACAATAATGAAATCGCATGTTACAACAATGATATATACCATAAAATAATGAATTTTGCATGCTACAACAATGAAATTGCAAGTTACAACAATGAAATTGCACGTTATAACAAAGAAATTCCACGTTACAACAATGAAATTGCATAATTCGAAGCATGCTAGCAGTAGACGCCACATACACTAACTTATGCTAAACTGGATAGTGACACTTTAAACACAGGAGTGTCTACCCTGTCACTACCCAGTGACTTCCGACAGGACGCCACCTCAACTAAGGTGGTATTATTTTCAAGTGGCTCACATGAGCTCTCCTAAAAACATTGTTGTCACCTTTATCAATAAGGCGGACTGAGACGGGGGTGAGGAATTCATCAATCAGCCATGGACCGCTCCACTTCTTACATAGCTTGGCCGAATCTTTCTCAATAGCGGAACTCTGCGGGAATTCCTTACACAGCACGGCATCTCCTTTTACAAAGGGGACAGGTATCTTACCCTTATTATAACTAGCAGTTACCCTACGTTGAGCCTTCCTCAAGTTATCTAGCGCTATTTTACACTTTTCAGCATGGGGAATTCTATCATCCTCTTCCACTATTGAGTTAATATCCCAAACCAATACCGTGACTACCAGCTCTCCGCGCAGTAGGATGGAAAGGGAACGGCAAACCGGGAGCAGGGTTCCTCTCCGAGCTAAATATAACATACAAAAGAACAAGCAGTATCTTTCTTTCCATCTCTCTGCAAATCAGTACCACTTCGAAAGTTCATTGATGTCCACAGTATTGACCACTTTGTTCTCACATTTTTGCATTTTTGGACCTTTCATAACGAAGTTTTCTTTTAATATCTCATAGTAAGTTAATTGACACACCAAATTTTCCAGAAGCCAATCTAACTTCCTTATTTCCCTAATGTAAATTTTCATAGCTAGAGTCCATTAGATCAAAAAGTTACTTTTACCACTACATAACAAAAAAATAGAAAGCACCTACAATAATGAAATCGCATGTTACAACGATATATATCCTAAAATAATGAATTTTGCATGCTACAACAATGAAATTGCAAGTTACAACAATGAAATTGCATGTTACAACAATGAAATTGCATATCACAACAATGCATTTGCATATCACAACAATGCATTTGCATATTACAACAATGAACTTGCACGTTACAACAATGAAATTGCATGCTTCCAAGCATGCTAGCAGTAGACGTCACATACACTAACTTATGCTAAACTGGATAGTGACACTTTAAACAAAGGAGTGTTTACCCTGTCACTACCCAGTGACTTCCGACAGGACGCCACCTAAACTAAGGCGGTATTATTTTCAAGTGGCTCACATGAGCTCTCCTAAAAACATCGTCATCTTTATCAATAAGGCGGACTGAGACGGGGGTGAGGAATTCATCAATCAGCCATGGACCGCTCCACTTCTCACACGGCTTGGCCGAAACTTTCTCAATAGCGGAACTCTGCGGGAATTCCTTACACAGCACGGCATCTCCTTTTACAAAGGGGACAGGAATCCTACCCTTATTATAACTAGCAGCTACCCTACGTTGAGCCTTCCTCAAGTTATCTAGCGCTATTTTACACTTCTCAGCATGGGGAATTCTATCATCCTCATCCACTATCGAGTTAATATTCCAAACCGAAAGAAGGGGGTGATTTAACTCTCTACCTAAAAAAAACAGAGGCAGGGGAAGGACCAATAGCCTCATGATACGCAGATGTTAAAGGCGATATTGAGGAATTCTATCTCCTGGTCCCACCTATTTTGAACTTGATGGTGAAAGACGGTAAGAGCAATGACAAGGTTCTTGTTGAACCGTTCCACTTGGTTGGGTCCAGGGTGGTACGGACTCGTCGTAATTTGCCTGATCCCCCAACCAAAACACATATCCCTAAACACAGCAGACCTGAAACAGGGACCATTGTCACTAACAATGGCGCGCGGGGCTCCCAAGAATGTTCCAAATACGCCTACACAGCGCGTTTACCGTGGTAGTGGCCTTCATATCACGAAGGGGAATCAAAATTACGAATTTTGAAAAAGCATCGATGAGTATTAAAATACAAGTATTTCCCTGAGAAGAGCGGGTGATAGGACCTATATAATCAACAAAGACTTTCTCCCAAGGACGTTGGGCGACATCGGCCGAATGTAGCCCAACGCGGGAGTTCTGAGCCGGTTTAGCCTTTTGGCAGTCCATGCAACGGCTAACCCAAGATTTAACATCATTATATAGGCCTGGCCAGAAGAACTCATGAGAAATCTTACGAACAGTTTTAAAAACCCCTAGGTGCCCTCCAAGGGCCGAGTTGTGGAAATATTTTAAAAGCATGGAACGAATAGCGTGAGGGGCAACTACCTTTTTTCCTTTTCCCCGGTTGTTGTAGGTGACTAATAACCCTTTAAATAACCCAAAAGTCCCTACCTTTTCTCCTCTTTCTATCTGTTCAATAATGCCTCTACACCATGGGTCATTACGCTGATGATCATAAATGGATACAAACGATTCAGGAATGGTATGGATAACACAGTTGGTGACATTAACCTCCTCAGAAGCAACAGGGGGCAGATCTTCAGCCATGCGCGATAACGCATCAGCAGCGGTATTAGCTTTCCCAGAAATATGATGTGTGGTAAACTTGAAGCGTGACAACCTCCACACCCACCTACCAACTTTCCCTAATTGCTTGGGATGTCGCAACATCCAAGCTAGATCCATGTTATCCGTATATAACTCAAACTCCCTTTGCTAAAGGTAATCGGCAAACCGCTCTACACCGTACACACAGGCGATACACTCTTTTTCATACGCACTATATCTCCGCTCTGCGTCAGTAAGTGTTCGACTGGCGAACGCAACCGGTCGAACACCTTCAGGAGACCTCTGAGGTAAGACAGCGCCCAAAGCAACAGACGATCCATCTACATGTAACAAAAAGGGGAGCGAAAAATCTGGCATTCTCAATACCTCCGGGGAGATAAGCCTCTTTTTCAACTCTTCAAAAGCCTTTGATTGAGCCTCACCCCAATTGAAAATAGCTCCCTTCTTTTTTAAGGAATTAAGGGGGGCAGCAATGTCCGAAAACATGGGTATGAAACGGGAATAATACGCACACATACCAATAAATCTCATAACCCCTTTGAGATTCTTAGGGGGGGGTAATCCAAGATGGGTTTAATTCTCTCAGGATCAATAAGAAGATTCCCACACGAAATAACGTACCCTAAATAACGAATTGATGTTTTAGCCCAAAAAACCTTATCAGGGTTTACTGTCAATCCGACCTTACGTAAACGTCTTAACACACATTCTAGGTGAACAATATGATCCTCAATACAATCGCTGTAAACACAAATGTCGTCGAGATAGTTAAATACAAATTTATATTTAAGGTCAGAAAGGGCATGGTCAAAACACGACTCAGGGCTTGACCTCCAATACTACACCCTAAGGGGACTCTATAAAATTCGTATTGTTGCCAAGGTGTAACAAAGGCAGTTAATTTTTTTGATGATTCGGTCAACGAACATTGCAGGAAACTAGCGTTCAAATCAATGACACTAAATATTTTGGCTCGTTCTAAATGTTGAAAAGCAGATTCAATACTTGGCATAGGGTACGGGTCAAATTGAATCTTTTTATTGATTTTTCGATAGTCGACAATTAATCTATGTCCTTCTCCCTTTTTTGGGATAATGAAGGTTGGGCTGGCATAAGGGGATTTTGAAGGGCGGATGACGCCTTTGACCTCAAGGTCATTAATGAGCTCCCTAAAGATCTCCATCTTAGGGGGGCACAAGAATATGGGCCAGATCTTACAGGGATATTATTTTCTACAATAATCTCACAGGGCAAGATATCACATTTCCCTAGTCTAGTGGTAATTACGTCAGGGAACTTTCCTATGATGTTTTGAATGGCATCATGATAGTCACTCACATACGCAAATGATAAATCGGTTGAAATATTGCACAAAGAAATTTTGACATTAGGGGAAAATTCGAAGAATAGCTCTCTCCAAGACATGTTCACAACAGCCCTACTTTCCCATAGGAAATCATTTCCCAAAATGATCTCGTAGGGAATCGAGGGGACACAAAATAATTTTCTCCTCCAAGAAAAACCACCTATTTTAACAGATAAAGAAACGATTTTGTCTACACATAATAAACTGCCATTTCCTATCACAAACGGTCTCGGCTCAATCCGTTCTATCTTAATATCAACAATACCCTCTAATCTTTTAAGTAAATCAACACTAATGAAGGACCCACAGGAGCCGGTGTCTAACAACGCAAAGGTAACATGGGACCCTATGGACAGCTGAACCGTGGGAGGTGAGGGGAGACAATTTTTTCTACCCCGACGCGTAGTGTAACCTCCTCTAACACCACGCGCTACGAGTTTAAAGAAGGACACTGGCGCTGATAATGTCCCAGTTGTCGACAGCAGCAACATCTGACTTTTGAGAGGTTAGGGAGAAGAGAGGATCTACCCCGACTATTAGGCTGACTATTCAAATTTCGCTGCAAAGGGGAATTATGCGGTCTTGGCCCACAAGTGGGAGTGGGTGGTATGTTCCCTACCGAAATAGGCTTCCTATAGCTACTTGCCGGATGGGCCTCTAAATATTCCCTCTCTGCCTGCAAGGATCCCTCTATGTTTGACGCTAGACTATATAGTTCAGAGATAGTGCTCGGTCTCCAAGAAAAAACAAAATGTCTACGAGTGAGCGGGGAAACGTTTTTTAAGATGAGCTCTACGATTTCTCTTTCAAAGAGGTCCAAGTTCAAAATTCCCGCCGCTTCGGAGATGGCCAAAATAAATAACCTAAATGACTCATCCGGGTTTTGGAAGCGACGAACAAAGATATTTCTAAGTCTTTCTATCTCTCTCTTATTAACTAAGTCTTCCAGAGCTCTAACTTTGATTACGTCCCACGATAAACCTGACTGGATGCCCTGTGATACAATATGA
Organism: Timema monikensis; assembly: GCA_902151445.1. NCBI lineage: Eukaryota > Metazoa > Arthropoda > Insecta > Phasmatodea > Timematidae > Timema > Timema monikensis. The sequence continues at coordinate 90,250 of CABFVZ010002438.1, read as the reverse complement.
GCTAAAAAACCCGATGTCTTTCCTATACATAAGGTCAAAAATTCCCCGTCCCCTACAAGTTTAAGCTTGTTTACCCTGTTAACTGCCAAAAGAAATTGGAACAACTCCGTGCTCGACTGCCCATCACACGAAACAATGTTTTTTAAACAGTCCCTAGCCATGTTCAATTGAATTTTATCTGAATGGGTAGTATGTGGTACACTCTCATAATTACGGGGGGTTTGCACTCCTACTTCTAGTTTACTATGTTCGGCCACAGTTTCCTTTCCCCGACCCACCATATCAGAAGGAATGGGGCCTACACTAAGGCCTGGTTCACAAGAATAAAGATCGCTGGACTTACATAAGTTTTGTGATAGCAACGCTCGCAACTGGCTAACGGTGGCTGAGGGAGGGTACTGGATATTCCTCGCGTTGAGTTCCGCTACGAGTTCGTCTCCCTTGAGTGTGTAGATGTTGGACTTGGAAGAGACCCGGCTTTTTTCAGTGGAGGAGTCCATGGCCGAGGATGAGTTCATGAAACACACAAAATAACCAAATTAATATATATACTCACACGCCCAGTCTGCAAAAGCAGAGGTGACCTGGTGGTCTAGGGGTAAGGTGGCTGACTTCTATGCTGGCGGCCGGGGTTCAATCCTCGGTCCCGGCAAAGATTTATCTGATTACCAAACCCTTCCTTCACCTCTGACAAGACATCTTGTGAATGTGGGGAATGCCAGGCCGCCACCGTGGTTCGGATTCCACGTTAAACTGTAGGTCCTTCATTTCATCTCACAATCACCCTACCATTACACATTAGCGTAAGTGCGTATAACCCGAACGGGTAGTAAGACGCGGTGCTAATAATAATAAT
>CABFVZ010002438.1:68253-89101 GCA_902151445.1 Timema monikensis | reverse complement strand
GCGAAGGATAAAGCAGGAAACCTTGATTTAGAAGACTATATGTCATTGATAACAATTTGTAGTTTTATTGGTTGAGAGAATAAACTTGAACATAGTATTGAAATACGTAATTTGGTTGTACAATCTTGAATTACTTACAATTTATGTAACCCTTAGCATACGATCATAATATCGTAATTGACAACAATGAATAATGAACCTTATAAGCCCGCAACGCTAATGAGTTAAATGACGACAATATTCCAATACAAAATCTGGCTATGCAGACAAAAATGCTCCTTACGTAACGATAATACAAAACTATTGCCGTATGGGCCATTCAGTTAAAAACGGGATCATACCAAAATATTTATAACTTTACATTTACAATATAGTATTTAATATGCACTTTCTAAATTGACTAATTGCATCAGCACACGAGAATTTCTATGAGGGCGGCAAAAGGGCCTACCAATTTTAACGAGAAAGGTATTTTCACACAAATTTCAGGGTTCTTTTACATACCACAATCGACATGGGACCAATGGCTTTACTTACTCTTCGAAGGAAGTTGTACTATGGATTTATATTTATCAAGAAAAAATCGTTGACCGCAGATGGGTTTGAACCTAAATACATCGGACCTGAGGCTAGAACTTTACCCAAAGTCTACTGAGGTTGAAACTCTTCAATATATACAGCACCTTTCTGACCAACACAAAACTGGGGGAAACCAGAATATATCTAACAATGACTATCGAATTATGAAGGAAAATATTAAATCAACAGATAAGGTAGCCACAATAAGTGTACAATACTTTACAATACTTTCAAGAAATTGTATGCCTGTCACTCGCTGAGAAGAATTAAAAACTTGCATCCTGAGTCTTTACTAGGAATTATTGTCCTGAGTTTAATCGTGTCTCATTTTGACTATTTCAACATAATAATTACTTTATCTACGGCAACAGGAATTCTTTAGTTCATTGCCACACATATTAGAGTAGGCCACCTTTACTATCTTGATCTAGTTGTATCCAGTCCATCTCATTACTTTCCATTTCTTTTAAGTCCATTCTAATGTTATCCTCCCATCTGCGTCTAGGCCTTTCCATCGTGTTTGCCGGTCACTACCCTGAACAATGTGCTAGAATTTTCCATTCAAGCTGCATGTCCTGCCCAACGTAATCTACGAGACTTGATTATCTTAACAATGTCTTGTGATTGATACAGGTTATTTAGCTCATAATTTTATAATCGCCTCCCCTACCCAATAGACTCATCCTATTTTGAACCAAATATCTTTCTAAGCAACTCGTTTTCAAACCCCCTATTTTTTTTTAAATCATGCGCATAAGAGACACCGATTCACACCAGTACAAAACAACCGGTGAAATTATTGTTTGATATATTCTGAGTTGTACATTTATTCCTTATTCCTGGACAGTGGAATAGATGCCAACAATTTACTGACATATTAATAGCATATATTTACCGACTTTATTGTTTTCTTGGTTTCCAATTTAATATCGTAATTGCTAGTCAAAATGGTTCATAAATATTTATACTAATTAACACTGTCAAATGATATTTTGCTTGAGTTATCTCTAAATTATCGTCCCTAATATGTGTTCTCTGTATGATCATACTGCCTTAGTCTTTACAACGTTCACTTCTCTACCTATTTCCTCATTAGCCTCTAATAAAATTTCAGTATTTCTTGCAACAGCTTCTTTATTATTGCCCAACAAACTAAATGATTTGCTTATCTTAATCGTTGCCATTTTCAACACAATATGTAATTAATTAAATTTAACCTAACAAAATGACTACCAAACACCTGTGATGTATTCATATTTTAATATAAAATACATGGCTCTATGCATTTATATTATATAACAAACTATGATGGTTTTGGTTAAGTACAGGGAGGAGATTACATTTATCAGTTATGTTTCATAAAATGTTGTCAACATCACTGCCTTAATACCTCTGTTAACGTCTCTAAAAGATAAACAAACTCAAACAAAAAAGTCAGAATACTGTCTACGGATTTAAGTAAGACAACTGTTCCCCTGCATATCTCTCCTGTGGCATACATCCTCGTTATTTTACTGTCCTGGAATCTCAGTCTTAGAACAAAACATACCCTGATTTTCATATAAAACCTATTTTAGAAAATATAAGTACATTTTTATTGGTACCATTTTGCAATATTCTTAGAGATAATTTATAGGTATTGATAATATCCATCAAAAGTGACAACAGCAGATCACATGACTTGAAGCATGAACACGTGACAGTAGATCTAGTAAATTTAAAAGCTATGAAATAAAGGTATTCCTATTAAATTCAGAGTATAGATAATCTTATTTGCCACCTGACATCAACAATTTTCTTTAATTATGAAGCCACTCAATATATTTGATCAAATAAACTAAAAAAATACATAAAAAACGGACATTTGAATGAATGTTCAAAAGAGAGTGCAAATGATTAACTATTTATTTTACTTTTTTAATTCTTAAGTTTAAATTATATTTTTGATATTTGTTTGTTTTACCAATAGCTTTAACATGTTTTGTATTTAATATCTGTTTAAGATGCCTTGTATTTATCATGAAGGAATATGATCCATACACCGTGATGGATTAAATAGAAAGAAGAATAAGGTTTTGACAGATTTCCAAGACAACCTTGACAGATATTCAAGGTCTGTTTATATTAGTATGTGCAGAAAAATAAAATATATGTTGTTACTGGAGAAATATTTGATTTATTTTGGCCAAAAGATTTAAATTCTATAAAAACTGTATAAAATACTTGCGCTACCAAACCCTTCCTACACCTCTGACAAGACATCTTGTGAATGTGTGGAATGCCAGGTCGCCACCGTGGTTCGGATTCCACGTTAAACTGTAGGTCCTTCATTTCATCTCACAATCACCCTACCATTACACATTAGCGTAAGTGCGTATAACCCGAACGGGTAGTAAGACGCGGTGCTAATAATAATAATAATAATAATAATAATAATAATAATAATAATAATAATAATAATAATAATAATAATAATAATAATAATAACTTGCGCTACCTTCGGCCACACCTTAAGACAATGGAGTATCAGTAACGCAACCAGCCGCCTTCGATTCGGGAGGAGTTTAGTGCTGCCAATAGTACAATAATCTTACATACATACCAGACGTTCTGGTGAGAAGTTGAGGTTTGAATCTCAGCCAGGTGCACTGAAATTTTTTATTTCTAAATGTTTTTTCAGTCTCTGTCCTGGATTTCTCAGTGGTTAGACCATTGGTGTACTAAGCCAAATGTCTTGGGTTCGATTTCCGTGTCCAGGTGTCAATTTTCAGAATATGATATCTTGATGGAAAATTCCTCAATAAAAACCATAAATAATAGCTTTGGCTATTTGATTCTTAAATATGCAATCCTTTACAATTATAATAATAATTGTACAAGTGGCAGCATGAAGCCAACTCCGAGTCGAAGGTGGCTGCTTTATCTGATAGGTCGTGATCTTAATAAAATAAATCACACATTAGTAGTCGATGATTTCCACACGTCCATCATAAACTCTGCCTTATAATATAAGTGAAAAATGACCCTGAGCACGGGACGAATCCTAGATAGCTCAGTGGCTAGAGCATTGGCGTATTAAGCCAAAGGTCCTAGGTTTGATTCTTGTGTCCAGGTGTCATTTCTCAATTTTCAGATTTATTAAATTTATTAATTGATTATCTCGAGTGTGCATTTTAAATCCTACGAGTAAAATAACGAGTGTCATTATTCTTCATTAGACAAATGTAGAATCGATATCAATGTAAATGTTAAAATAATTCAGAATATTTAAAAACTATATTGGTGCTTTTTTTTTTTCAAATCGTAAGATTCTTCCAATAATAGTGATTTAGATTTTCTCTAATAAAAAATCAAAATGACTGTCCTAAAATTTGATTGTTCAATCTGAATTACTCCTATATATTTTTCATTGCTAGACACAAGCTATAAATCACGATTAAATGATAAATGTGTTCGGTCTCAGCATGAATAATTAATCACTAAACTTGACAGATATTGTGAGCAATACAAAACTAGCTGTGACGGATGTATTTTGGTCCATTTAACATTGACTGTGACAAATGTGTTTCGACCGAGGATGATATACAACGTTGTTATTACAACATGCAGCTTAATTTATTTAGATTATATTTCACATAAACACAAATAGGTAGAAATATATAACAGCACTAAATGGATTTTTTTAAATTTAAGTACTTTTGTTGGTGAATCTTTGTAATTGTCAAAGTCAACTTTTGTTTTTTTGAAGCGTTTTGTAAAGGATACATTTTTTTAAGGGAGGTTGAGGTTTTAGAATAATTACGTACCCATAATCTAAAACATTGGTTAGACACATATTTCACTAAATATGACTAAGCAAAAGGGAGTGAATCATTTAACACTTCTTCTATCATTTCTAGATAACAACTCTTTCTTGCCACTTTCGAGGCTAATGATTGATAACTTTTTAAGCTCTATCTGCGGCTAGTTCTATTAACTAATAACCGTCGTGAAATCTCGGTTAAAGATGTTAAACATCAGTTTGATTGAATGGATGAAGAATCCATCTTTGACATCCGCTTTCATCATTAGTGTAGTCGTGGAAAAAAGACACTATAGTCCATCAAAACGATAAGAAAGCTAATCTGGTTTCTTAACCCAAACAAGGTCACGGTTTGCTCGCGGACTTCTCTTTGATCAAAAATATTTCACCTAATAAGGTCGAAACATTGCTATTGAGATAAAATAATTTAACCATCAATATTTTGAAAAATTAACTTTTATTTTAAGATGTGTATATCCTAGAAATATTAATGTTTAATTAAAGCTAGATATTTGATGCAATACAAGTTTATCTACTTTTAGGAGAAAGCCTACACGAGTATGTTAACATTACAGGTAGAAAGAACATGAATTAAAAATGTATTAAAGATAGTGATAGAATAATTTCTTAATTTACGAGGTGTCCATATATTTATATTAGCAAAGTAAGAATGATTAAAATTTAATTTAAAAAATGTGTACCCACATTTTTGTGAAGAAAGAGTGGGAAAGCATTAAGAAGAAAGTACATCTCAGTAGTCAATACCTAACCGGGATTAGAACCACAACTTCCTGGCACTGGTAAATCATATTAATCGAGGCTGATTCCATTTTTTAGTATGAGTTGAGTCAGCGTCTTTCAAACTAGAAATTCAAAGCTAGCAAAACCGATTTATATTTAACTGTTTCTTATTTCAGTGTGGTGTGTGTGCCACTTAATTCTTGGGTAATAATTAAATATTCGTGATAAAACTTAATAAACCACTAATACGAAGAAAATATATTATGAAATGATTCAATATAATATATTAGGGTAAATTTTGCGAATGCGGATTGAGGCCTTTCGGATAGGTAATGATATTTCGGTCACCCATACGTAAATGGGCCTAGCAGTGAAAAATCAGAATATTTATATATTGCAAACAAATGTTATGAAGTATTATATTTTTAATTTAGCCAAATGTCTAAAAGAAAATTAATAAGATATTGTCAAATTACAAATATGGGGTGGTAAATACCTGCACTTCCAAAGGGTGGTAGGGTACTCCTGTAAAAAGTAAATTTAACTAAATTCTTACGTTTTAAGCACTTTGTTTGCATATAATCTTACTAATATTATAAATGCGAAAGTTTAAGTGTTTGGATGTTTGTTACTCAATCACGCCAAAACTACTGAATGGATTCTAATGAAACTTTGTACGTTGGTAGAGTATGTCCTGGAATAACAAATAGGACCATTCCCAACCTTTGATTTTACATTAATTTTACAATAATAATGTTTAAATATTTTGCTGGTTAGATGGTGCTGCCAGTCATTTTATATTTCTATGATAAAAGTTCAATAGTATTTTTTTTCATAAGCTGGTAGAGTATGTCTTGGAACAACATTACATTAATTTTATAACACTAATGTTTAAACTTTTCATATATAAGAAGTAAGTAGTTTTTTGTGATTTTTATTTCATTTTACGGGTAAATATGAATGTGATTATGATTAAAATATTAGTAACTTTATGTTATTTTACCTTCACATTTTTTAAAGTTAGTCAAGTTCTTTTCAAAACTAAAACTTACTCACCATCTAACATGCAAAATATTTCTACAGAACGAAAAGTTAAAAGAATTTTGGTTGTTTTCACGTGTAAATACGAAGTCACATTTATGAAAAAGGTTCAATAGTATTTTTTGTGCGTTAGTTTTAGTTTTGAACTTTTCTTTACTAACTTTAAAAAGGTAAGGTAAAGTAAACAGATTTTTCTAGGTGTTGTTAAATGACTTCCACAACTGATAAGTTATTTTTGTGATCTATCCTCAAAATTTGTTGAAAGATGCTGGGGAAACGTAAATCGAATTTGTCCCAACGTTCGAATAAAGCTAGAATGATTAAAGTGTCCAGGAGCCAGGAAACTTCAGCCCAAGCAGAGGCTAGAAGGCTTAAACAGGCTCAACTTCAGGCAGTACGCAGAGCAACCGAAACTCCAGAGCAGTCAAAGCAACGACATCAACAGCACGTTGCTTATCTGGCGTTCCAACGAGATTCCGAGGCGTAAGAAGAATCTGAAGTTCAGCTCGAGGAGCAAGCTCAGCGGCAGGCCAGCTTGAGAGCTGCTCAAACTCATGAACAGACAGAGCAACGACGTCAACAAAATGCTGCTCATATGATGTCTCAGTGAGCTGTCGAAACTATAGAGGAAGCCGAAGCTCGAAGACGTGCTGTTGCTGTAAGAGTGGCACTGCGGCGGCAAATCTTCAATAGAAACACGTGAAGCGTTTTTGAACATGATGCATTAGAATACGAGGAAACTCTCGACTGCAGCAGTCATAGGCTCATAAAAATTAAGAGAATGGACAAAGAGTGTAGATTATGCGGAGCGTTTAAATGGAAGGAAGAAAATCCTGGGATGTGTTGTTCTGGTGGTAAAGTAAATATTTCTCGAATACAGGAACCAGTGCAAACTTTAAAATAACTTTTCTTATGTGAGAATGAAGAGTCACGTTGCTTTCTGAACAACATTAGAAATATAATAGTTGCTTCCACATGACGTCGTTTGGTGCGGATAGTGTCGTTTCCATGCCAGGACTTTCACCCACTTTTATCATTCAAGGACAAGTGTACCACAAAATCGGATCACTGCTCCTTGCGCCAAATACAGAGCCACAATTTTTACAGATATATTTCATTGGAGATGAAGCAGCAGAAACTGAAAGGCGCGTTAGCATTGTCCCAGGAATTGAAAGGAATACGTTACTAAAAATACGGAGGATATTTAAAGAACATAATATTTTAATTAAGGAATTTAAAACCACCATGGAGAATATGCCCGATGAGAGCTGCAAGGTGGTTATTCACCCTGACCGTGTTCCACGCGAGCAGCACGAGCGGAGGTACAATGTGCCCACCACAACTGACGTAGCAGCCATCGTGGCGGGAAATGAACATACAACCAACATGGACATCGTGCTACTTGCGCGGGATAACACGCTGTCCCGTGTTGCTGACACACACAGGTTTTACGATGCCCTACAGTACACAATTATATTTTGGAAGGGCCAGGAAGGATATCACTTTGAAATATCTCAAATTAATCCTCAAACTGACCAGCCTGTGCCAAATAAAAAAGTCTCCTCTATGGATTTTTATGCATTTCATACCATGATGCGTCGAGACGATTTTAATTTACTTCTTCGCTGCAGGTGACTGTTACATCTATTCCTGGTCTACATGTATGTGAAGATTGAAAGTGAACGCTTGAGGTATATATCATTGAATCAAAGCAAGTTATGGGCAGAAAATTACGTGCATTTGCAAGATGCTGTGAGGAATGACGCGCATGTCAATTCGAATAATTTGGGACAGATGGTGATTCTTCCACCACCATTTGTTAATAGCCCCAGGTATCTTCCCATGTACACGCAGGATTCATTTGCGTATGTCCGCCACTACTGCCGTCCAGACTTATTCATCACGTTGACGTGCAACACCTCTTGGGAAGAGATAACTAATGAGCTTATGCCTGGCCAGACAGATACAGACTGCCACGATCTCATTGCCAGAGTGTTTAATATAAAAGTAAAAAAATTGATACATCTGATCACGAAAGAAAGAATATTTGGCGACTCCCAATGCTTCATGTACTTGATAGAGTGTCAGAAACGCGGCTTACCCAACGTCCATATTTTACTGTGGCTAAAAGAAAAATTACGGCCTAACCAAGTAGATCATATCATCAGTGCTGAAATTCCAGACCCAGACAGCGACAAAACACTACACAAAATAGTGGTCAAACATATGATTCATGGACCATGTGGTGCACAGAACATGTAATCTCCGTGCGTTAAGGATGGTAAATGTACAAAGAAATACCCCCGAGTTCTATTAAAGGACACGCAGACTAATTAAAATGGTACCCTCTCTACAGGCGTAGAGCAAGACAAGATGAAGGGTGCACAGCCATCATCAAACGCGGTGGCAATGATGTTTCGGTAGACAATAGCTGGATAGTGCCTTATAATCACCTGATCTCAAAAATATTTGATGTACATGTTAATGTGGAGTTTGGAAGCTCAGTCCAGGCTATCAAATACATTTTCAAATATATCAACAAAGGCAGTGATAAGGCAATTTTTTACGTTCGACAAGCAGGCATTGTGAAAATTGATCCTAGGAATGTAGTGCAAACGTTCAGGGCTGGACGGTACGTAAGCAGCAACGAGGTGGTGTGGTGGATCTTGGGCTTACTTTTGCACGAGAGACATCCCACTGTAGTCCACCTGGCAGTGCACCTGCCCAATGGCGAGCGCGTTTACTTCAATGAGAAAAATTTTGGTGAAAAAATCATGGCGCCCCCTAGAACGACATTGACGGCATTCTTCCACCTCTGCCAAAATGATAATTTTGCAAAAACCTTGCTCTATTCTGAAGTGCCACGATACTATACCTTGAATACACCGGGAAAAGAATGGAAACGCCGCGGGCAAGGAACATCTATCGAGGGCTGGCCAGGCGTGAAGGCTGGAGATATACTGGATTGGATATATACCGTGCATGTTAGCAACTAGGAGTGCTACTGTTTGCGCATGTTGCTCAATATAGTCCGGGGCCCAACGAGTTTCGAAAATCTAAAATCTGTGGATGGCCAAGAGCGTACCACGTTCAGAGAAGCATGTGAGGTGCTCGGACTTTTGGGAGACGACAACAACTGGAACGTGACATTGGACGAAGCTGTGTTATGTCGTTCACCTGTAAAAATTAGAGAGATGTTTGCAATATTAGTGTGCTCTTGCGGACTCTCTAACCCTAAAAAACTGTGGGATAGATAAAAAAATGCAATTTCAGATGATTTTGCTCACAGATTACAAGGAGCGAATGATAATTTAATCATCAACGAAGCATTGAAATTAATCGAATATAAGATCATTTCTATGACAGGAAAGGGACTCGCAGATTTTGGTTTGCCTACACCGCAGCAAGATGGAGAGTTGTCTAGCTTTGTAGTCAAAGTGCTCAACTACGATGCCACGGCACTATAGGCTCATGTCTATGACATGATACCACGTCTACTTCCTGAGCAGAAACACATTTTTGATACTATCTTGCAGCGCATACAAAGTAAAGAAGAGGGACTTCATCGCTGCGACTTTGCTCTGTGGCGGAAGGACTGTACACTCGGTTTTTAAATTACCGCTTAATCTTGCAACCGAAAAAAATCCAAATTGCAATGTCAGCCAGAGCAGTGGTTGCGGTGCTCTTATGCAGCAGTGCAAGTTGATCGTCTGGAATGAGTGCATGATGTCGCACAAGAAGGTGGTAGAAGCGTTAAACCGTGGCCTGCAGGATATCCGTAACAACGAGACGCTGATGGACGTAGTGGTAGTTTTACTCGCTGGTGATTTCAGACAAACCCTACCTGTTGTTGAGAGGGGTACGCCAGCAGATGAAATAAATGTGTGCCTCAAGGCATCACCACTGTGGGCTAGAGTTGAGAAACTTCATTATACGTGAAATATGAGGGTCCAGCTTTATAACGACCAAGAATCTGGAGCATATGCCAGTAAACTGCTGCAAATTGGAGAGGGTCGCTTACAAACCAATGAAGAGGGCATGAGTACTTTTACGACGGAATTTTGCAACCCAGTAACATTGGAGGAGCAGCTCATTTCTAAAGTGTTCCCAAATTTACAAACCAACTTGTCTAACGAAGAGTGGTTGTGTGAGAGAGCAGTATTGCCACCAAAGAATGACTCTGTAAATAAAATTTACAAAAAAATATTAGACGGTTTAGTCGGTGAAACAAAGTTGTATACGTCGATAGATACCGTAATGGCAAGTGATGATAATACAACCTATCCCGTAGGGTTTTTAAACTCATTGGAATTATCAGATGTGCTGTCTTATTATCTTGAATTGAAGATCGGCATCCCCGTTTTGCTGATGCGTAATCTTGATGGACCCAGGTTGTGCAATGCTACCAGACTACGCATCATTGAGCTGGTGAGAAACGTAATATAGGTTTCTATAATCACAGGAGGATCTAAAGGAGATGAAATTTTGATTCCATTGATTCCTATTATTCCCAAAAATCTGCATTTTCAATTTAAACTCTTACAGTTTTCACTCAAGATGGCTTTTTCTATGACTATCAACAAATCATAGGGCCAGATTTTAAAAGTAGCAGGAATCCACGTAAGCACTACGTGTTTCTCACACGGTCAACTGTATGTCAACTGTTCTAGAGTATCGAGTGCTCGAAACATACATATACTTGCCGAAAACAACAAATCGTACAACGTCGTCTACAGAAACATTTTGTATTAATATATAAGTGAAAGTGTAAATCTTACTAATATTATAAATGTAAAAGTGTGTTTGTTATGATTATAATGTGATTGAAATTATGTTATTTAAGAATTTGTGGGTTAATATTTTGTAATCAAAGTAAATAGTAATTAGTGTAACGTAGTTTCATACTAATAAATAATAAAAATGATGTAATTTTAGCTATATAGATAGCAAAAAGCATTATTTCATTTATTTATTTATCTTACTTATTAAGAAGGTAAAATTTTAAAAATATTTAATTAATAATTGATAACTTTAATAATATTTATTTCTTTTACTACGAAATATTTAAAAGGGAAAATTAAAATGTTTAAGTCAAGTTAGCATCACATGGCAAAATTATTTACAGCTAGAACTGAGAAAAACGCTTAAATACTTGAAAAAATAAAGTTCGATTAATGAATTTATTTAATAATTAAAAGATTTTTTCAAATATAGTGGGCGAAACCGCGACGGGTAAAAGCTAGTTTTTTTTATAAGACAGTCATTTCATCTTTTAATACATATTTACTAATCCTTCCTTTTTTTGCTTTGTAAATTACAATTTTATCAATCTATATTTATAAAACGAATGTTTTTACAGAATCATTGGCAAATATGTTTTAGCACTGAATATTTATTTAAGGATATTCAAGCAACTTTTGTTTTGTGTGACCAGTTTATTTTTTATAGTGAAACATTTTGCATTCTATAGGCAGACAAATCTTCGTTCCAAATTAAACATTGTAAGAGAACTTCCTTAACATTTTCTTTGTTATTTATATCAACTTTAACGTATTTATCGAACAACAGTAAATGTTATGTTATTTTTACTTGGCAATGGAAATATTAGAAACCCTCGATTAATACTTATTTCAGAGAAATAGTTTTAGAACAAATGGTTTCATAGGAAACAAAAATTAATAAATAGATATTAATAAAATAAAAAAATGAGTGTACACTCATTTAACCTTCAATTGACTATACCTACATTTACGTGAAGTTGTTTGTATTTATATCAAGTTCCTTCTGATTTTAAAATAAAGCTATCATTGTACAAAAAAAAATTGGAAGTCATTAAGGTCACCCCCTCCGCCACCCTTCAGGCACATCTCTGGAACCACTGGGCCTATGGGCTACATCATAGGCTGAGAAATATCACTTGATCCCTTACTTGAAAAAAATTCCACAGCCCCTTCCAGTCCCTCTCCATGCCAAATGCATCTCTGGAATCATTGGGGCTTATGAGCCCATATTTGGGGTTGGGGTAACACCCCTTAGACCTTATCCAAAATAATTGCCTCCTAAAACCAGTCTCTGGCTAGCTCCCTCACCAGATAAATCTCTAGTGCCATTGCAGCTATGGGGGTCATCTTCAGGTGTGGGGTACCCCTTGAAACCTTGGTCGGAAAACAAATTCCATGACTTCCTTCAGCCTCCCTCAAGCCTGATGCATCTTCGTAATGCCTAGGATCTGGGGACCCCTTTTCAAGTGGGGGCTACCTCTTAATAAATTAAGTGAATTCTCATCTATTTCATAGATATCTTATGGAAAGATAAATGGTACGGAGCTCCGCATTGACTTTCTCACTTCATTGTTTAAAAATTGAGATATTTATTCAAAACTCGTAACATATAGGAAATGAAATCATATACACTAGAAAACCCGAGCAAAAATTGCGCTATGTTTATGTTCAAAGTTTTCTGACTCCCGAAAAAATTTATGAATTTCTTTTTTAAAGAATTAAGGTGTAAATGCGGGCTACTTGAGCCCTGGAGGATAACTTTAGCCCGAAACAGAAAAATAGTGTTTGGTTCTCTGTGTACTCTCAACATCAGTCTAACGACGTAGCTCAGTGCTTTGCTGGTAGGCGGCAGCACTAGGCAGACCATAGTGTGAGTCTAGGAGGTTTGGGAGGTCGCCACCAATGGCAGCACTGGTTATGCAACCTACACATCTGTTTGTTGTGTATTTCACTCTGCAAACTTTCGTCTGTATATATATCAAGAAAGTCTAGAACTGGAGGTAAGTGCAAACATTTCATATTTAGTTTATCATCCTAAATAACTCATTAATTATACAATATGTGGTTAAGTACAACTGGTACACATTATCTGCAAACTTGGGTTACTTGAGCCCATGGGCTGTTCAGTGTATAAATAGGTTTAGGCTCAAGTTGCCCACAACAATTATGTCACTATTTAAATGTTTAAGTTTTTGTTTACTATATTTGTATGTTTGGAAAATATACATTAAATTACATTTACAGATGATGGAGACTTCATATAATGGAGTTAAACACGTGCAAATGTACCTACTAGGTCCCTACCTACCTATTTTTGCTTGTCAAAATAGGATTTAAGGTTCCGTACTGGAAATCCTAATTTTGTGTTTTTTTCTTTCAGGATTATCTGACGCAATGCCTTATAAATATAAAAGACTACCTGGAAAACGGACATATGCTGACTTTACTCCCGAAAAGTTGTAGGAATGCCTGGAAGCTGTAAGGAGTAGGAGGACGACCCAGCTAGAAGCGGAGAGTTCTTATAAAATTAGCAGAGCCTTTATCAAGAGGAAACTAAAAAATCAACATCCATGTAAACTGGGGCACCCGAGAGTTTTTACAGATGAAGAGGCGATTGCGTTTGCTAGCCATCTAAACAAGTTGTGTGACTTTGGGTTTCCTTGTGACGAACTTGATTTTAGATTTGTCATAAAAGCTTACCTAGATCGACAGGGACGTACCGTTGCTTTGTTTAAGTATAACTTGCCTGGTAGAGATTGGTTTAAGTCCTTCCTATATAAGCATCCCAGTATTTCAGTTCGATTTGCAGCCAACATAAAACGAACAAGAGCAGCTGTCGATGATAAGGTCATCACTGAATACATTCAAAATGTGGGAAAACTGCTCAAAGACACACTCCCTGAAAATGTCTACAATTACGACGAAACCAATATGAGTGATGATCCAGGTAGGAAAAAAATAATTTGCTGAAGGGGTACTAAATACCCCGAGCGGATTATGGACACAACAAAATCCAGCATAAGTGTAATGTTTTGTGGCAATGCATCCGGACAGTCCATTCCACCTTATATTATACATAAGGCCGAAAATCTGTGGACAACTTGGACGGAAGGTGGCCCACCTGGGGCTAGATATAACTGCAGTAAGCATGGGTGAATCGATTTAGTAATCTTTGAGGACTGGTTTACCAGTCATCTGCTTCCAATTCTTAATAAACAAGAAGGGAAGAAGGTTGTAATTGGAGACAATCTTATTTCAGACCTCAGCATCAATGTTATTCAGCTCTGTGAAGAAAACAATGTTCACTTTGTTTATCTTCCACCTAATTCGTCCCACCTCACTCAACCACTGGATGTGGTGTATTTTAGGCCTATCAAAATGAAGTGGAAGAAAGTTCTTGACCGATGGAAGCAATCAGATGCAGGTAAAAGAATCGGTGTGCTTCCAAATGATCAGTTCCCAATGCTGTTGCGAACTGTTTTAGAAGAAATTGGTCCAAACATGAAAAGCAACCTAAAGGCGGGCTTCAAGAAAGCTGGACTAGTGCCTATAGACGAAAATCAGATCATAAGCCGTTTGCCAAATCAAGACAAATCTAATGCAAATGCAGACTTGTCTATTATTGGGGAGGCATTTATTCAACGACTTCAAAAGAAGAGTAGCGAGTTTGTTACACCTCGCAATACTAAGAAGAAAAAATTCCAAGCGCCACCTGGACAGAGTGTAATTGTGTCTGATTTCTGCTCTACCAGTAATACCAGTGCCTCCATGGAAAACAGCAAACACTGGGAAAAAGGTTCAAAAATGAAGGCGTCTTCAAAAACAACCAAAACCACCATATGAAAAAGAAAACCAACATTGGAAGACTCCACATAAGAAGAAGATGACGCATTCAGTTTGAGATCAGGAGGTGACAGTGACATCAGCCTCTACAATAGTGATGAGGAACATATAGGACATGTGTCTATGACTTTTTGCCAAACCAAAGCCAAATCAGCACCAAGACCGGCGCCTGTAACGAAAGATGACTTAGAAATATGCAATTTTTCTCTGGTAAAATGGAATGAGAGGGAATATCCAGGAGTCATCCTCGTTAAAGAAGCAGAAGGTGTTAGAGTCGACTGCATGGAGCCTACACTAAAAGCATGAAGGTGGCCCAAAAACAAGGATGTCTTGTATAAATTTGAAGACGTGGTAACGAAAATAGAACACCCAAAATTAATAAAAAGAGGTTTGTTTTCTTTAACTGGACTCTAAACATTGTTATATGCCTACCTACTTTTGTTTGTACAATATCTAAAAGGTGTTGTTCAAAACGAATGTTCAAAATTAATATTTGTCTTCAAAATAAACGTTTGGAAGTTCACTGGATGTTCAGAAATTATGTTATTCTAATAGCCATCAACCTACTTGGACTCAAACTGCCTTTAAAATGTAGTATCTATGGGAATTTCAGTCGGGGTTCAAGTAACCAAACCTTATGGTTAACTTGAGCCCAAATAAAACAAAAAAATACAAATATTTACTACGTCACAAACAATGCGCATTGTACGTTAAACTATCCATAATAAACTATAGTTCAATAATATAAGGTGAGTATGTCAAAGAAAAAATCTGTTGTGCCCATTTTTAAAAATAATGTTAAAAGTTTCAAAATCTGGGCTCAAGTAGTCCGCACTTACGGTACTCACTACTATAGTTGGACAAAAAAAAAGTCGATATTGGGTCCACAAGGGTCAATACTTCGTATTAAATTTCGAATTCAGTTTACAATTTTCGACATTTTGTTAGGTGTTGCACATTTTATGTTTATCGTATTTTTATTAAATTCTGAATTTATAAAATTTGACCAATAAATAAATTAAATATTGACTATTGAGTTTAAAATGATAGTGATAGGTAATTGCTCTACAAACATATCCCCTAAGAGTTTAAAGAAAAAGAACATAAGCTTTTGACAGACTTTCTAATATTTACTTTCTCTATGGAATTAGAGAATTATTGCGTTAAAAATATAGGTAGTATGTTTCTAAAGCTAAAGGTCCCAAAATTGTAATAAAATATCTACCAACTTCTCCGAAAGTATTGGTTTCACAAATCTTGATTTCAAATAAAAATATTTTATCTTGATAGTACTATAATTGTTCAATGATAAGTTATTTAGTATCTTAAATAGTTGCAGAAATATGGAAATTTTTGCTTCTGTAAAGTACCCTAAATTCATTTTCATGGGAAAATGAAAATAGCCATTTTGTTTATATTCTTAATCAACGCATAAATATGAATTTGTATAAAAATCGTTAGAGCTAGTTTTGAGAAAAAGGCTTTCTCTCTTTTCGCTCTTTATAAAATTACCTTTAATTTTAGGATTAAACAGACCAGACGATATCGCAAAAACCACTTTTTAGGGTTAGTGGGGTCATTAAACACAAATATCCATCAACATCTCAGGTTAGATTTTTATTTACGTTCGCAATACTTGACCTTTGGTGTTCGAAAAGTTAAATATATAATATAATATAATATATATTCGTTTAGGTAAAAAATTTATGGGGTTTATAAAAATACGTTTCAAATATTATGTTTGTATTATACATAGACCTACATATTTGAAATGATAAGTAATTTCATATCTCAAATAGTTTCGGAGATCTGATAAGACTTAGAAAATGAGAATTTACGCAACAAACCGGAACCATTCAATTAGTTATGTCAAAAAAATTAGAGTAGCCATTTTGTTTATAGTATTGATCAATGAATTGAAATGAAATTTAATCAAAATCTTTTGGGCCGATTTTGAGAAAATCATTTTTTTTTGTTCGCCTTCAGTAAACTACCCTTAATTTTAGGCTTAGATAGCCAATGCCAAATACCCTTTGGGGCCACCCTATTAAAACCCTAGATACCAAGTTTAAACCTGATCGGTAATATAGTATATCTCTAGTCTGAGGTATAGACAGACAGACGAAAATTCAAAAACAACATTTTTATATTAGGGGGGGGGGGGGGGGGGGTAAAAAATGTTTCTCCAGNGAGGGGGGGGGGGGGGGGGGGCGGTGTCAAGAAACATCGAAATTCATCAAATTCTCGAGTTCGATTTTTTTGACGATTACAACACTTTCTATACCTGTAAGAGAGCGAGAAAGTAAAACTATTCCTGTGTTAGAATGCACTGTAAAATATTTATTATCGTGACCTAATAATCATTAATAAGGCCAATGATGTCGCCTACATAATATGGTTGTATTATTGATTTAAATATGTATGGTAACAAGACTAGAGTGGGCGTAGGAATCTCTATGGAATGCCTGTTTTTTATTGTTTTGATATCCATGTGGAGTTGTATTTGAAGATTACTAAAAACGTCTGCATTATTTATTTTAATTCACAAGTTAATAAAAGCTGTTTTGGAGTTGAGTGATAAAAATAATTAAAAAATATTATTAAATGAAAACAGGTGAGTGGTGCCATCATACGTAGGGGTGATGGATAATCACTTGGAAGCGTTGCTTGCCCATTAGGCCTACCTGTGTGATGCGACGCTATGATGAGATGAACTTATAACGAGAATAAATTGTTATTATCCTCACGGTGAAAAGGTTATATTAGATATGCGGTTCAATAGTTGATTATTTAGTGAGTCTACAATGACGTAAATGGAACACAGTGGTTACTATCCCGCTTAGGCTAAATTTGCCATTTTGTCGGTACATATATTTTGAAAACCAAATGATCAATTGCAGCATATTCAGGATAATCTTTCTCCTCTTATTTCTCTTCTAACTTTATTTTTACATATATGCGTACTTGTCTAACTCTCTTGTTGATTTGTTGTGACGCTCTTTCCGAGTCACGCAATCGTTTGCAGTTTTGAGCCTGAAATCCTACTACACTGTTTGCACCAGCTTTAACTTAAAGTTGTTTTAAACCTTTACTTTACCTAATCATCACCATTGAAACATATTACAGCATCTAATACAGCTAGTTTCAATTTGTTTGGACTAATAAATACGTTTTTATATAATCTTGACCAATTTGTACTATTGAAAGACTCATTTGTGTTATGGCTTTTGCCATGTAAGCACTTGTTGAGGAGGATCTGGTTACACAAATCTTTATAAATAGGTTTGATAACCTCCGTAACAGATATTTGTAAAGAATTGTCATGGTTGGGGAAGGCCTCCTCCCGTGCAGCAGCATGGTTGTACCTGCACCAGGAATCACCTCCTAGTGGATAAAGACTACGTTGCGGATCTTAATATGTCGATAGCTTGTGAAAGAATGTCACCCAAACAGTTTTTTCTTATCATCTAACGAGTGGGTGTTAGTTTTAATAGCAGATCCGTAATATATCTGAAGGTCATCAATATCACCATCGGTCAATCGACCACTACCCGAAAGTAATTTACCATCATAAAGTGTTTTGCCTCGGTATTCTTAGCATTACCGTGAAGGTGAGTGCTCACTTTTTTCTGAATGTGATCTACACATTCTAACTCTTTTATAATACTCCCTTCTCCATAGGGATAGTTTTCAACAACAGTTTTAAAGACCTCACTGTCCCTATCATCGAAATAATTCATGTAACGTGCCGGAACACTACGATCTTCAGATCGTTTGAACAATTTTAGAACTCCAGAAACCTCCATATCTTCACTTGTTCCTTTATTTTACCACACAATTTACATGTTCTGTAGTACCATTGATACTTTTGCATTTGGTACCATATTTTGACAAGCATTTCACGTTAAGCATTTTGCCACTGTCTATGCTTGTAACATAAACTACTCCATTAAATTATATGTGTCCACGCTTTGGCCATGATCCATCAAATGCTCCACTAATGTCACTGTCATCATCATTATTATTAACTACTGCTTGTCTGGTTGCATTTATCATTGAAGTTTTAGCTACTTTCTCTGCAGAATTACTAATTACTTGGTTATATTTAAAAAATCTGATTGGTTGGTGGCTGTGGTAGTTTAATGACAGAATAAAATGTTTCTGCTGATGCCTGGCCTTTAACTATACTTCGGAAGGCATACACAAGTCTTAAATTTGTGTCATAAGGTCCACTTTCTGTACTACTTGAAATCATAAATGAACAATTAGCATTACCAGTTTTACATAAAAGCAATAAGTTTGCAACAATACCTTGTCTTATATCAAGAAGCTTAACTAATTCAACAAAATCTTCAGCGACACAGCTATGGCATCTTACAAAATTCAAAATGTTCTTATATAATATATTTAAATCTATCTAAATAATTCCTTCAAACATTTTACTTGGAAGATAATCGTTTATGTCACCACACATACACAAATATTTGAGTTTTTTACCTGATGAACTTAAAGAAGTAGAAGAACTATTAGGGTTATGCAATTTCCGGAGAAGATTTCCTTGAGAGAGTTGTTATTTCTTTTGTCGCACTATATATATTTCCCAAAAACTTTCGTTAACCTAACACCTTTGACCTAGGCATTTTGTATGTATATGAATATATCCCTTGATTAGTAAAAGCCACCAGACATAACTAATTATGAATCGAATTACAAAGAATACATAAACAAACTATATAAACATATTGTTTAGAAACAATGGAACAATTATATTATTATTAACCTATAGAAATAAATATTAGAGATATACCTCACAGTGATATAATAGATAGATAGATATATAGGTAGATAGATAGATAATTTTTTCTCACAAATTTTATAAATATAATAGATAAAATTGTTTATTGGAAACTATAGTCCTCTAAAAATGTGTTCCTGAACCAATCCAATATGCATCATTGAATAGTAAAATTTTAATTTGATAAACAACTATATATCTAATTATTATATGTTTGGTATCGGTTAAAAGAGGAAACTTGAAATTTTTATGAATGTTATAAAAATATATTAATTTTTTATAAACTTTTGGTTTTGGGTACTGTGTCTCTGACGTAAGTTTATTAGAAGGTTGAGTCACTGTGTTGAGCATCTACTCTCGGAGAAAACATTTAAAGAACTTAAGAAAATGCGCGTAAAAGATAGTAGAGCAAAATGTACCAACCTAGCAAAATTATATTAATAAAAAAGGTCTGTAGACAGAAAAATATCATTGTTATACAAAATAATGAATTAACATAAGTAATAGGTAGTTAAGTAAACAAATTAAATTAATAGTAAAACATAATAAAGCGTAAAGAAATAAGTACTAAACAAAAAAAGTTGATCTTGAGGTTGCTAGCTATTTTGTGTGATGATTGATACCTTTTTGTGATTTAATAAAAATTTCGTTGAATTAATACATTTTTTCGCACAACTGTATTGAATGCCAAATTCTTTCTGTAGTTTCAAGTTGTGATCGCATAAGCATACTTTGAATCAGGTTTTCTCCAATATCTGAGGTCCTTTCATTAAAATTCCATCGATATCAGATTCGTATAACTCTACCTTTTACCAAGGCAAGCAACCAAAGCAAGGTCATATTCTTCCTACAGTTGGAAAATTATAGCTACCCACTCCAGTATTCAGGGTAATTTAACGTCGCTAAGTCGCTTTTGGTCTTTTAATTAAGTAAAGATCTTTTTATAGGAAGGAGAAGGTGGCAAACAGATTATTTGCCACAAGGAAAACGAAACAAAGAATGTTGTCTATACTGAAGTTTTCTCAAACAAATTGTAAATATGAATACCTCATATATATATATATATATGCTGTATATTTACTATTTTTAAAGTTATACTTCTTTAGGCGCGTTGTGAGAAACTGATGAGAGTGAAATTTTAAGATGCGCGTGCATCACTGTAACACAAAAGTAACAGGTTGAAGCTAAACCGCTCATTAAGTCTCGAAAAAAAAAGCTACCAACAAAATAGAAATAGAACCTCTGTTAGTCGCGCATGTTGGTACG